>JASDQU010501700.1:62359-76681 GCA_032191745.1 Picea mariana | reverse complement strand
AGCTTGGGCTCCGGACTTAACCGTATCCTTCTTGCTTCTCTGGCAGATCTGACGGCTGGCGGGGTTTCGCAAATCCTCTCCCCAAGATCCTGACCGTTTGTCTTCTTCTCCTCGATACATTCGTGAAATAAACCAAGGACTCCTTCCCGGGCTTAATCAACTGTGACCCAAACCTCCGTCGCATTGAGTCACTAGATATGCTCCAATTCTTTGTGCTACCTTAAATAGCTTCAAAGGATTGATCCCTTCTGAGCTTTCTCATGACTCTGAGTCTTAGAGAAGGTTTCGTTTTGCACATGTTCCTTTAGGAAACCTCCAGATGCCTTCAAATATCTGAGAACTCTTTGAATCTGTGCACACCTATAGCAGTAGTCCTCCAATGCTTCGCTCAGATTCACAACTGAGACTTTTCTTAGCCTGCGCACTCCTTGCACGGCTCCTATAGACCAATTTCACTTCTGGGTGAACGAGAACAAGAGTTAAACTATCTGGGCCTTCTGTCAATGCACTCCTTGCGGACGAATTCAACTGCACTCCTTGCAGGAATCCTTGCTTAGATAGAGAAACAATTGAAACTCATTTCTTCTACTTCCTTTCTCAGGTTTCAAACACTCAACAAGAAATCATTCATACATAGCATGTAAAACAATTACATAATAGGAAGTAAATACTTATGAGCATAGCATTCAGCATACATACATAGAGAACAAACACAAAACCATGGATTTCAATCAACCTCTTCTATTAATTCAAACTCTGTACATGGGTTTTCTTCCACAGCTCTCTGCTTCTCTTCTCAATGCTCAGGATTATGTTACAATGCACAATGAGGGTGTCTATATCCTGTTTCCCTCTTACACTCTAAAACTGTTTAATATAATATTAAATTCTATCTACCTATTTCATCTCAACATAAATGCCTCCATCTACTTCAGACGAGAGCGGGACGCTCAAGGTCTGATTACAATATAAAAGTACGCCTCTCTTTAATATCACATTTAAGGCTGGCGCATTATCTTTGAGACAATTTCAAAACTTGTGCTGGTTTTGTCCAGATATTCACTTGCATTCCGCGCTGGCTCGCTTGCTGTGAGAGATTCTCTTGCATCACTCCTTAACTGGTGAAAGGTGGAGCTTTCACCATCTAACTAGCAAAATTCAAGACGGGTTAGCAGGTGAAAGCATAGAGTTTTTTAAAATCAAATTTCTCAGTCATGGATAGTCCGTTTTGCATGCTTGAATAGTCGATCGACATCTACAAATCCTAAGATTTGCAATGGTGCTTTAAAATCTGCATTTGGAGCTAGGGAAGCTAGTCAAATGTTTCCTACAAGATTAGGCATCATTCTTTCAAAAATGCCAATGCATTTTTGATCGCTAACAGGATGCACCCAAGCAAGACAAATGCAATCATGGTAAATTTGAGGCCTTGTGGATTGGTCCCTTCAAAATTTATGAGGTATTTTCAAATAACACTTATAAGTTGCATAATTTGGAGGATTCTGAAGTTTTTGGTGGTCCTCTCAATGGGAATTTTCTGAAAAAGTATTTTTCTTAAGCCATGAGTGGCTTTCCATGTCATTGTAAATATCATTTTTGTTTTATTTTTGATTGAATAAGTGACCTCATATCCCTAGGATAAGGCACTAAAACTGCTTGTTCTTGGCAGCGCACAGGGAGCATGCCATCCCTTGTGTAGCCAATGTTATCACACTAAGTTGCCTTGGGTCTTTTATCCCTTAGGTTTAAATATTTTAGCCTTTAGACTTCAATTTTTCTTAATTTTCGTTTGTGTGATTTTCTTAGGTTAGCTTGAACAAATAAATACTTGAGTTTTTGACTCATTTTTGGCCCTCATATAGATTTTAAGCCTAGGTTCATTTTTGGCTTATGTTTTTGACTCATCCCATGACCTTCATGACTTGAAACCAAGCATAACCTATCCCACGAACTTCATGACTTGACATGTCACTCTTTTCACTCATACCTTTCATCCTAGTCATGTTGTCCCTGTTTCCGATTAAAAGTGGGTGAAATCAATTTTTTGAAAAGGGGCACTGCCAGCTCATTAGGAATTTCTATAGCGCACTCCTTGCCCTTTTTTCCTTGCCATGATTTGTAACATTTCGCTGAGGTCATGTTCTTCCTTGTTTTCAACACCATGGTTCATTAAAAGATGTATTCAAAGATTTGATTTTAATGAGTTTTCTAATGGTTTCAAAGATTTGAATTCTCTCAAACATGGTGCTGTTGAAACTGCTAGTTCAGACCAGTTGCATTAAACATTATGGGATCAGTTGCTGAGGTGGATTTGGAAGATAAGGTGGCCATTGTGATCTCCTAACTGGTTTCATAGCCTCAAGTTGTCATCACTCCTCCAGGTATTCCATGATACCACTACATTGCATAGCAAATTCACGTGATATCTGTTGCCTGAGTTTTGGAAGCGATCTTGTTTGCAAATTGGTTCCACCTTCATCCCTCTCCATCCAATTTTTCCTCTCCCAGACTTTCATCCATTGTCACCTAGATTTCATATATCAAGACACCAATTCATCTTTGTTCTGAGTGTTTAGTGCCTATGAAAACACTGATTCCTTGTGTGCGCATTGCGCTACCAAAAAACACTACTGAAACCTCGCTACATTTCCCCTGTTTTTTCTACTATTTGGATTGGAGTGTTATTTTCCAGGTATTCAAAGACCATTGCAATAGTTTTCCTTTCACTATATTATTATTCTTCAGTTTTATATCTACAAATAGTAAGGGGAGGGGGAATTGCATTTCTTTCCTTTCAAAATCCATCAAAGAAAAGTTTTTTCAAAACAAAGTGAGTTAGAGGAGAATCCTAGGGGAGAGAATCCATTATTCATTGTCATTTTCTCATTACATTCTGTCTCTATTTACTCCCTTAGCCTTCACTATACCATAGCCTGTGATACCTTGTCTTTACTCATGGAAACACCTCAGAAGAATAAATTTCACAAGGAAGGAACTGTGGTCAGAACTGAACCCTCATACATGCACCTCTTTGAGGCAGATAAAATGGTTAGGGAAGTTTTCCAGAGGGTGGGATGCCTCTCTTTTTGCCAAAACATGCAAAGGGGACATCTTGAAGTGGCAAGGAAATTTGCATTACATTTTGATGGCCTTAAGACTAAGGTGGGAGACTTGGAGTTTGAGGTGTCTGAAGCCTCTATTGCAGCAGCTACAAGGATTCCTAACAATGGGGAGAGATGGTTTAAATACATGACTTTAAATGATGCCTTCTCTAAGGACTTCCTTAAATTAGATTATCCGAGTGACAACTTGTCCAAGGGAGTGCCTATAAGTGATCTAGTTGAATATTTTGACAAGATGTTGAAGATCATCCAGAGATACTTCACATGTGAGGGGAGGTTTAATATGTTATACCAGTACCATATAAGGATTTTGCTTCATCTTACTGGTAAAGATGAAATGAATATCCCTTTCTACTTGTTGAGGAGCATGAGAAAAATTCCTGATAGATTCTAAGCCAAATCCAAGGCTGTGGACACTAGTGTTTTTCACTCTGGATTGATCAGAATGTTGGTTTTGGAAGAATTGAGAAAGAGGAACATCTCTCAGGAACAATTCATTTTTTCTGCTCATATGAAGTTGGACATATCTTCAACTCCTCAGTCAATGATGCAAATTCCTTTGCCATCTACTAGTGATGCTCCAGCAGGAACAAGCAAGAAAAGAAAGAGTAAATCCATTGCTCAAGACAAATAGGTTATTAAATAAGTTGAAGAAACATAGAGGGAGGCTTATCATTCTCCACAGAGAGACCTTTCACCTCCTCCTGCACCTAAATTGGAAGAAGTCCCTTCATCCACTAAAGTCACATCCAAGAAGGGAAGAAAGCTGCATTTCTCTTCACCTACTTCAACAACTAGCATAAAAGTCAGGAAACCTTTTACTAGATTATCAACTCTCAAGGAGGCTGTTGAAGCACAAGTCTTACCCAAGGTTTAAATTATAAAGAAAAATAAAGATAATGGAAAAGGCATTGAGAGGCCTATTGAGGTGATACACAGAGCTCCGTTGTAGGAGAAAGATGAAGGTGAAGCCATGAAGAAGTCTATTGAGGTCATCAACCTCTGCACTCCACCTAGCAATAAAATTTTCAAGAGATTGATTAGACATCTCAGGGAAGCTAGGAAGGAGGTTTCTCATCTAAAAGTAGAAGGTTTGGAAGATAGAAGAAAGATGAATGACCTTATGGATAATTACAACCACACCCTTGATCTGGGAAGATTTGCAGGTAGAAGAGCCCTGCCTCTCCATAAGAAACTAAATAAACTCTACAGGATAAACAAAGGCTTTCAATCTCAAAATAGAAATCTTAAGGAAGAACTAAAATACTTCAAAGATGAATTGGCTCAGAGGAACTTGAATGTTTTGGTAGAAGCCGCCATTGAAAGAGAGGAACTAGTAGTGAAGAAGAGCACACTTGCAGCCAAGAAGCTTGTCACTACAAAATAAAAACATGTTGTTGTGTTAGAAGGAAGCCCTCCTTCCACAAGGAGGAGTGCTATATTGATGAAATGATTGGGGGTATATAAGCTCCATTTTTTAGAATGGTCTCTTTTTGCAAGAGTAAGTGATCGAGGATGTTTAAGTTTTTTCCACCTATACATGCATCTACATGCTTCTAACCTATCAACTCAAAGTTCATGATTTGTCTCATCATATAAAAGAGAACAAACATTCTGTAGCGCCATGGTGCTACATAATCATCTATATAGCATAGCCTACCATTTTGCTACCTAAAGTGCTACCAAATCTCCTAAGCTGTGTAATGACATCGCTACCGAATTCGCAAGGATATATTACAATGGTGATACCAAATTCTTTTTTATGACGAGCGCTACCAATTCTACAAAACTAGTTCAGTGATGGCGCTACTGAATTTCACACAGAGATACATAGGCTTGGCACTACAAAATTACACATAGAGATACACAAGCTTGACGCTACCAATTCTGCAGCCCTGTTTTGGATCTGCGCTACAAAATGTGCAGAGTATTTTGCAAGGGTGATATAGAAATTAGCTACCTAGCGCGCTACTGAATTTCGCTACCAATTGGCACTTGGAATCAAGGGGTTCGAGTTTATCACTCTTTTGGGTGGCTGATGATGTGGAGAAGAGATAAGATCATAGGTGGCAGCATGATGAAAATATACAACCTCTGCAGGACACTTGGCATGGAAAGAGATGTGCATCAATGAAGACAATGTTAGTTAAAGTTTGTTACATTGGTTGCCAACATGTTTCCTTTTTTACAATAGTTTGTTAAATAGATGTTAGTACAGGTGTTAGATTGAATAGATGATTTGGATAATCCTATGGGAGGAAGGCCATCTCGCACCTCTAGCTGTTGCCTTCCATTTTTGGTATAAATATATATTCCAAAGGCTTTAGAGGGTTCGAATGGTTGAGTTGGGCTCCCTTATTGTAATATTTTGATTAACAAGACTGGTTCTCCGGTTATGTACTTGACTTGAGAATTTTTTATTAATATAAGTCAGTTTCTCTTTTTCCATCTTGTTGCCTCTTATACTGAAGTGTTTATGCTTGAATGATTCACATGAGATTGTTATATCTGTATTATGATGAATGTTTGATTATAGTACTGTTATGATGTTCTTCAGTGTTCTTTAAACTTTGAATTCAAGAAGATCTTGTGTTTGAGTTTTTCTTCCTTAGGCTACTTGAAGACCCGATGTCAATAGTAGACCTCTACATTTCCCTCACCAAAGTCTTCCTTCTATTAAATTTTACTCCCATTCGCTAACTAAAGTTGATCAAGACCTCAATTGCTTGTGCATGCTAGCCCACATTTCTAGATTAGAATGTTATTATCCTAAGCCCTGTCCATTTGACCTTTTAAACACTCATTTACACTTACACATAGTATGATGGGTACTGGGCTTATCGTCTATGCAGTCTAAGGGTTATTCCTAGTGCTAACACTTGGGATTTATGGAAACATAAGTATAAAAAGGGATTCATATTGTTTCTTGATATGAAAAGGTTGTATTTATTTTTGCACTTAGCTTGGAGAGGTACTAACCTCTTCGTCCATATATTGCTTATAAGAGATAAAATTGTTTAATGTTTTGAAATTTGTTTTATGTATGTGTCACTTTGATTTAGGATATCCTTGTTGGGTATGTGTTATATTCTTTTCATGAGTAGTCGTGTCTGAGCGTCTGCACCGGGCGCGCAGGGGGGTAGATCCCCCTGTGCGGGGGTTAGGGGGCTGTGCCCTCAAATTTTTTTTTCGCACCCAGACGACATATTTCCGGGACGACATATTATCGGTATGACATATTTCTGGGACCACATGATATTTAGGTGGTTTTTCAGCACATGGTTTTTTGCCGATGGTTTTCTATTTTCGATTCAGGAATTAGGGTTTTGGACTAATCTAGGTCATTGGGTTAGGGTTTTGGATGCTGCTGGCTCCAATATGTATATTGTATTGTAAACAATGTAACACAATGTATGAATATAATATATGCTGGTTTTCCCAGTTTGGGTTTCCAGGTGAGAAATCTCTGTGTAATGTTTGTATTTGCCATTGCATCTTTTCTGTTCTTTTCTGAATATCAATTTGCAGTAGATATTGTACAAGGTTAGAATTTACAATCCTCAGGTATGATTTATGATATCCTCAGGTAGCAGTTTGGCTTAATTTTTTTCAATCACTTTTATTGAAAGTAAATGTTTCGGTAGTATGATGTTTCTTTCTTTCTTAAGATTATCTTGATCTCTCACCGATAATGAGTGTTAGCAATAATGCAAAAAATTAATTCCATTTTTAATGAAGCCTTTGATGTTGTTTCCATTTTATTGGTTGTTTTGTTAGGTGCATATTAAATATGGGAACAATAATTTATTATTGAAGTATTTATACTCTAATACAATGAAAAGTGGTGTGTTTTCTATAAAATCCCTTGGCACAACATTAATGAATGCCATCTATCCTACAACATCAAGCCCTTCAAATATAAGGCATTATGTGATGTTTCCCCACTCAAAGTTTGTGATGTTCTTTTAGGTCAACCCTATATGTGAAAACATCATGTTGTTTATGAGTCCAAGCCCCGCAGTGTCATTGTTACTTTGGGAGACCAAATCTACAAGGTACTAGAGGTAGTGTAAACTACTACAATTTCCTTTCTCTCAGAAAAGAAGTATAGAAAGGTAATCTCTCATACTAGAAAATGTGTTCTCTTCATGGTCTAGTCATAAGGTGAAAAAAAGGTCATTGAAACTGCCATGTCCTTAGCATAGGGACTATCTACCCAACAGAAGCATGTGAACTAGATTGTAGAGGATTACAGAGATATCTTCGCTTCACCTATTGGGGTGCCTCTACATTGCTAGTTCAAACATTAAATTGACTTGATGCCTAGTTTTATTTTACCTAATGGCCTAATATACATATGCTCTCTTCTAGAGAATGAGGAAATAAAATTTCAAATTCACGAGCTCATAAAGGATCACATTTGAACAAGATCCTCACCTTGTGGGAGCCTAATTGTATTGGTGCAGAATAAGGAAGGGACATGACATGACTCTATATTTATTATAGATCCCTAAAACAAACTATTGTTAAGAACCGATACATGATCCCCTATATTGGCGATCTTCTTGATTAGCTTAAGGGTGCCAAGTCCTTTAGTAAGATTGATCTGAAGTCAGACTACCACTAGGTCCATATTAAACAAATTGATGTATGGAATACCTCCTTCAAGTCTAAATAAGGCCTTTTTGAGTGATTGATCATGCCTTTTGTCTTGACAAATGCTTCAAAAAAATTCATAAGGATGATAGATTATATCTTGCATCCATTCACAAACTATTTGGTGTTCATATATTTGGATTACCTCATATTCAACAAAACTTGGGTAGAGCATTTGCAAAACATTTAGCAGATCCTGAGCACTCTACAAAAACACAAGTTATATGCCATTCTGACAAAATTCTCATTTGTCATGTAGAGAATTCAATATCTAGGATACATCGTGAATGGACATGGGGTGCATGTGGACCATGCCAAGATCCAAGTCATTCATGATTAGCCAGCCTCAATGACTTTAACGGAGCTCCACAAATTCTTAGTCATTGCCAAATTTTATCATAGGTTCATGTTGTGGTTCTCTCATATCACTTGGATCTTGAGAAAAATGACTGAGAGTGGAGCCAAAGACAATTTTTCTTGTTCTAAGTCACAAAAAAATCCATTCAAGGATATGAAATAATGCCTCTTCTCAACACTAGTCCTCACTCTGCTAGACCTAAAATATTCATTCAATATTGAGATATATTTCTCCAACTATGCTATTAGTGCAATCCTTACTCAACATGGACATCCGATGGCCTATCATAGCAGGACACTCTCTAATATTTTTTGCATATATCCAACCTATGACAAGAACAAGTACTCCATTGTGCAGACATGCTGGCAATGGAAGCATTATATTTTGGGAAACAAAACGATCATCCACACTAATCAAAAGAATCTACAATTCATCTAGTCACAAGGAAAGTTACAGAATGACTGCCATCAAAAGTGGTCCACATACTTGCAACAATTCCATTTGAAGATCAAGTACAAGAAGGGTAGCACAAAATGTGTTGCATACTACCTTAACCAACCCATGATTGTGGTGCTAACAAAAGTTCTTAACTCTTGTGGGAATAAAAGCTTCAAGTGGCCCCAATTGTACACCATCCACCATGAATTTGATTCTACATATCAAGCACTAGGCACATGAAAACAAGTTCTATACTTTCACCTTCAGTATGAACTTTTGTGTTATTTGGACCATATTTGTGTTCCTTCAAGTGAGAATGAAAATATAATTTGGGAGGCATATTACCGTCGATTAGTAGGGAACTTTGGTGTGGAGAATATAGTGGCACTACTTTAGACGTATTTATATTGTCCCAAACTTTGATAGTACATCAACATGTATATCATATCGTGCACTACCGTTCCATCACTAGACCTTCCATTAAAAAGTATGGGTTGTACACTCTATCTACCCAAAACAAGCCCTAGGAATTAGTCTCCAAAGATTACATGTTAGGTTTGTCAGTCAATTCAATTAGATGAACTTTGTTACATTAAATAATCAACTTGGGGATCATAAAATGATGAAGTGCATGCAAAGTTGATCTAAAAATGAAGAAGACTTGAAAAACTTGAAAACTTATTGCAAGTAAATGTTATGCGTTTAAAGAAAATGGATCAGTTTGCAACACATACATTAAAGGATTACTTATGCAAATTACACATAGAAAACAACATAATCAATGAACATAAGCACATAAACACAACAATTGATAAAGGAGTTCACCCCTCTTATGGGCTACATCTCCTGGTCCAGCTTCCAATGGATCATTATTATTAATTGCTCAAAAATTGCTCAAAAACATGTCTTACAATGCTCAAAATGACAAACAGACTTCTCCAATGGCTTCAGAACGTCCCAAAACCCCTGTCTGGGCTCTTTTGGTACCTCAATCGGTCGAAAAATGAAGAAGTTATGCCTCCTGGAAGTCCCTCCTTCAAGCTTGCTATCTCTACATCTACAAAACGCATCCTCTCTGAATGAACCTGGCTCACACACATTATATGGCGTAAAAACCCAACACTGGGCACAACCGCACCAACGGTGCAAACTGTAGAATGGTTAAGGGCACGCCAGCCCCTAACTGCCTCGGCACCTAGGCGTATGGCGCATGTGACCTCGCGCATGGGCAAAAAGGTGGTTAACGGTTGAACCGCTCCAACTGTGCTAACTTCTCCGCTCCACACATGGTCACATGGAAACCCATGTGACTGATTTCCGTGCCCATGGGTCCACACATAACCGCACAACTTCCCATATTAACTTTCCCGCGCGTTCCTTTACACAAATATATGGTTATAATAATACACATTGTCGCGGGCTTTATTTTCGCACCAATATATGGTCACATATGTTATCCATGCGACCGCGGGTCGGGGCTAAGCCCCGACCCACCCCCCTTTCCATTTAATACAATAAACAAATTTAAAATATATTAAAACCATGTATTAAATAAGAACCATCCGATGGCTCATTGGTAGAAGGGTCGTGTGAAGGCGTTGTGCATTGGGGAGGTCCGGGGGTCGAACCCCGCGGACTCCACCACAAATTTTACATAACCAAATAACCAAATAATGAGTGACACGTGGCGCCCACCGATTGGGCCACGTGTCCTCATACCATTGGCCCATAACGGACACATGTCAGCTCCTTACTTGCTAGCTATCAACCAACCGACATCTGCCACGTTACCCCTGTACAGTCGTATGGTTCTGCCACGTCAGACCGTACGGACTGTACAGACTGGTACAGTCAGCATCAAATTTTTTGCCTGTTTGGCTTGATGAACAGATCGTGATATCTTCTCCATACGGAGTCCATTTGACAAAGTAAATATATCGCCAGAATCAATAAGACGAGACGGACGCAATGGCATTATTTTCGTCGCATTCCGAGCACTTTGAATTTTGAGCAAAATTTGATCCCCTGATCAAAAGTATATAAAAGTGTTAGCCTCTAATATATCTAAATGATTTCTTTTGCAAAAGGAAAATTGTTTAATGTTTAGCTGTAGAAACATATTTTCTGTTTAGCTAAAAAAAATAGAGTAATTACTAATGATAAAGAAAAAAAGCTAATAAAACACATGAATAATTCTAGACACTTAATATCATCAACCTACTGGATCATTAGCTACAATATTTCAATCATTTAAATCAATGAGAGTTCCTGCAGCTGAAATAACAATCATTTATTCGATTAATGATGGTTGTGTTAGTCTTCCTATGTAAACAAAAAAAAAATGACTTGCACAAACTGAAATAACAAGAAATGTATATCACACAACTGATAAGTAAAACAATACCAATTGAAATAAAACTAAGCAATGCACTCCTCCTGATGGGGACCTCTTGGCTTGGGGAACTGTTGGACATTAGGTTCAATTCTTCCTCAAAGTTTAACAACATGGGTTAACCCCCTCTTGGGGATCGTAACTCTAGAGATTTTGGTGGAGAATAACACCTATGGATTTTTGCCTAATGAAAATCACAATCCAAAATGTGGTATCTGAGTGACAGGTATCTAGTTTGAAACTTGTCTGACACGCACTAGGGGGGATATTGTTGGAAATTTTGTTGAGCGCTTCCCACGAGTTTCATGACATGGGTTAAATCCATCTCATGGATCTTAACTCTGGCGATTGTGGCGAAGACTAATGGATGTGGTTGTTGGTCTACTGGCAATCATAGTCCATAGGAAGAATGTTGGAAAATAACTTATAAATTTGAGCTTATAAAATCAAATCATATAACTCATGAAATTGCACAGTAACCAAAACTCCTTTTTATTAATTTAGAATAAAATATGATTTTATAGTAGTTTGATATCACATATTCGTCCCCATGAAGGTTCTCATAACCAATATTTATACATTGAAAACGTGATCACATAGATCCAAATCTCACATACTCTATAAACTGTTTTACATATAAAATAACAGATGCATGTACTCTATATCATATCTAACATCTCGTGGGCACATAGAATATGATTTATCATCCATGTAATGAAGAAGTTCATGACATGTTGCATGAATTTATCTCATGTGATCTTGTTAATATATCATGTTGATTTGGTGTGGACCATCTTGCATGGTTTTCCATTTGTTCATGCCTTGACTGCAACTTTGACTCTTCTCCTGTGCTGATGTGGAGGACTCTCGGACTGAGTTGATAGGTGGATGTGCTTTAGGTATTGATTTAGCATCTTCTACAATTCTAAATATCGTTCTAGAGTATGCACAACCATATGTAACAATGATTCTACTACATAAATGATTTAGCAACTATAGAAATATATTTGAGTTTCTACAGAATCAAAGATTCTGTAGTGACTCATTAAAAGTAATAACTAATTAAACCAAATTGCATAAGGAAGAATAGAAATGTTCTTAGAATGAACACTTTTCCTTTAATATTCTTCAACACACAAATTTTGTAGTTGAGAAAGATAATCAAAAGGGTAAAATAGGGTGTAAGTTGGTTCATAAGTATAGGTTTTGGAGGGAATTATATGATAGGAAAGTGAAAAAAAGATTATAATTTTAGTACTCAACATTTCCCCCACACAGAATATGTTGCATGTCTTCATGCAAAAAAAATTGTACTCTACTTCCTCCAACAAAAGTTCAATATTGTTGATTCTTTTTCTCTTAAACTTTTAGAAGCATCAATCAAGGTATTCAACGCAGAAGATGAGGTTTGTATCTTACTTTTTACCTCATTCAATTTTTTCTTCAGCCTTTTGTTCTTAATTATTCCTTGCCTTATTTGAATGTACCATTTCCTAGCCTTCCTAACCAACAATTTCTTCTGGGATTCCAACTATTCCTTGTCTTTTTGTAGGTGAATGATGTTGGCTTTTAATACCTCATTTTATGTCTTAATATGATTGTTAAAGAGTTCCAACTCCTTGAGTTCCTCTTTCAATGTCCTAATTTTTCAACTCATCTATCCTTTAGAGATGTGGATGCTGGGATTTGTCAATGCATTCTTATCAACCTCAATGGTTGTATGTATCTCATAATCAGTCATAGGTTGGTCAAATCATTTTTATGCCTCATAAAAAATATAATTTGGCAGCTCATATCTATTTTCTAAACTAGGAAGAGGACTAGATATCAATTTGGACATGGGGTTTTTTCTTGAATTCATTCTCCTTAAACTATTATGTTGTTCCTTATCAGACTCCTCAAGCTCAATAAATTATTTGTCCTGAACTTGGCTATTGTCATTATGTTTCGTAGTTAATCCCTTTGTCATGCTTCTAGTGGTTCAACACATAATAACCTCGATTTTCCTCCTTTTATTCTGTAAAGCCTTTTCTCTTCCTTCATATTCTCTGGATTTTGAATTTGTGTCCCCAATCTCTACTTCTGGTTTCAAGCTGGAATTTATCAAATTCCATTGTGTTTTTTCCTCATGGTCATCTTCTTTGTTTTCTAGGTTCAGGGTTTGAAACCTTGACCTCCTTTTCCATCCTCTATTTTTCATTTTTCTTCTTCTTTGCTGCTTTAGGTTTTGGCTCCTCATTCTTTTTTGGTTCTGCATCCAAATTTTCCTATCGATAGCTTTGCATTTCCCAATTCAGGGATTTCGGGCTATGTTTCCAAGATTTTCAACTTGGAAACTTTTGTCTCGGCATCACAAACCTTAATTCTGACACCCTTTTGTTTCGATCCTTTGACCTCTTTTTACGTAGGTACCTCTACAAGACGATTTCTTACTAGGAATTGCCCCCAATTATCATTTTGCTCCTGCAATCTAACCTCAACTAATATATTAATCAACCAAAAATGAAATAAACTCCTCTCAAAGCTCCTAGGTCCATGTTGGATGGATAATTCCATCTTCTTTAAACCCTTCAATAAATAAAATGACATATCTAATTTTTTCACTTTGAAAAAATTCATGAGCAATCTAAGGTGATAATAAAACATGATCACATACCTCCCTTTGCAGGTGACATATTTCTGAAGTATAAAAAAAATATCTCTGCATTTATTTTTAAACGCTGAAGTGGAATACCTTTATTCTAATTGGTTTCCTATGCTGGGTCCATGAGGAATTATTTCCAAATTCCCCCCCTTATCTTCTGGTTCTTAAACCATGTTTCATCGCCCTGAGGTATTCTTGTTGCTCGTGAAATAAAATCTTTAGATAGTTGCATATGGATTTCTCCATTTCGATCCTTTGTGCCATCAAATGACTTAGAAAAATATTTTATCACTTTCTTATTGTACCCCTAAAATTTCTGTAAGAAAGGCATCCATCCAAACCTTTGAAATCGTTGATAAATTTCCGGTAAGAATCAAATATTTATATGTCAATTGGTTCATGCCTTACCATAGGTCCCATGTTAAAATTACAGAGTTAGAGAAAATTCATCTTGAATAATACTCTTGTCAAAGGGAAGAGGGAAAATGTGAGTGAGCATATGAAGAATTTGTGAATGAAGAAAAAAAATCAGGCAACTTTTAGCTATGATTAAATCCGTAATTCAAATCATGCAAACAATCATGTCACATTTCAAGCTATCATTTAGATTTATGGTGGTGCTCTTGCATGATTGGATTTCCATTCTTTGGAATTATCAGTTCAATCAATCACTTTGTATAATGCATGTCGAAATATAATTTTGACATGCATT
>JASDQU010501700.1:30371-52956 GCA_032191745.1 Picea mariana | reverse complement strand
AATCATTTCATCAATATAGCACTCCTCCTTGTGGAAGGAGGGCTTCCTTCTAACACAACAACATGTTTTTATTTTGTAGTGACAAGCTTCTTGGCTGTAGGTGTTCTCTTCTTCACTACTAGTTCCTCTCTTTCAATGGAATCTTCTACCAAAACATTCAAGTTCCTCTGAGCCAATTCATCTTTGAAGTATTGCAGTTCTTCCTTGAGATTTCTATTTTGAGATTGAAAGCCTCTATTTATCTTGTAGAGGTTATTTAGTTTCTTATGGAGAGGTAGGGCTCTTCTAGCTGCAAATCTTCCCAGATCAAGGGTGTGGTTGTAATTATTCATAAGGTCCTTCATCTTTCTTCTGTCTTCCAAAACTTCTACTTTTAGACGAGAAACCTCCTTCCTAGCTTCCCTGAGATGTCTAATCAATCTCTTGAAAGTTTTATTGATAGGTGGAGTGCAGAGGTTGATGACCTCAATAGACTTCTTCATGGCTTCACCTTCATCTTTCTGCTACAATGGAGCTCTGTGTATCACCTCAATAGGCCTCTCAATGCCTTTTCCCTTATCTTTATTTTTCTTTAGAATTTAAACCTTGGGTAAGACTTGTGCTTCAACAGCCTCCTTGAGAGTTGATGATCTAGTAAAAGGTTTCCTGACTTTTATGCTAGTTTTTGAAGTAGGTGAAGAGAAATGCATCTTTCCTCCCTTCTTGGATGTGACTTTAGTGGATGAAGGGACTTCTTCCAGTTCAGGTGCAGGAGGAGGTGAAAGGTCTCTCTGTGGAGAATGATAAGCCTCCCTCTATGTTTCTTCAACTTATTTAATAACCTCTTTGTCTTGAGCAATGGATTTACTCTTTCTTTTCTTGCTTGTTCATGCTGGAGCATCACTAGTAGATGGAAAAGGAATTTGCATCGTTGACTGAGGAGTTGAAGATATGTCCAACTTCATATGAGCAGAAACAATGAATTGTTCCTAAGAGATGTTCCTCTTTCTCAATTCTTCCAAAACCAACATTATGATCAATCCAGAGTGAAAAACACTAGTGTCCATGGCCTTGGATTTGGCTTAGAATCTATTAGGAATTTTCCTCATGCTCCTCAACAAGTAGAAAGGGATATTCATTTCATCTTTACCAGTAAAATGAAGCAAAATCCTTATATGGTACTGGTATAAAATATTAAACCTCCCCTCACATGTGAAGTATCTGGATGATCTTCAACATCTTGTCAAAATATTCAACTACATCACTTATAGGCACTCCCTTGGACAAGCTATCACTCTGATAATATAGTTTAAGGAAGTCCTTAGAGAAGGCAACATTTAAAGTCATGGATTTAAACAATCTCTCCCCATTGTTAGGAATCCCTGTAGCTGCTACAATAGAGGCTTCAGACACCTCAAACTCCAAGTCTCCCACCTTAGTCTTAAGGCCATCAAAATGTAATGCAAATTTCCTTTCCACTTCAGGATGTCCCCTCTGCATGTTTTGGAAAAACAAGAGGCATCCCACCCTCTGGAAAACTTCCCTAACTATTTTCTCTTCCTCAAAGAGGTGCATGTATGAGGGTTCAGTTCTGACCACAGTTCCTTCCTTGTGAAATGTATTCTTCTGAGGTGTCTCCATGAGTAAAGACAAGGGATCACAGGCTATGGTATAGTGAAGGCTAAGGGAGTAAACAGAGACAGTTTTTTTGAGAAAATGGAAATGAATAATGGATTCTCTCCCCTAGGATTCTCCTCTAACTCACTTTGTTTTGAAAAAACATTGCTTTGAAGGATTTTGAAAGGCAAGAAATGCAATTTCCCCCCCCCCTAACTATCTGTAGATCTCAAACTGAAGAATGATAATATAGTGAAAGGAAAATTGTTGCAATGGTCTTTGAATCTTTGGCAAATAACACTCCAATCCAAATAGTAGAAAAAACAGGGGAAATGTAGCGAGGTTTTAGCAGTGTTTTTTGGTAGCGCAATGCGCACACATGGAATAAGTGTTTTCACAGGCACTCAACACTCAGAACAAAGATGAATTGGTGTCTTGATATATGAAATCTAGGTGAAAATGGTTGCAAGTCTGGGAGAGGAAATATTGGATGGAGAGGGATGAAGGTGGAACCAATTTGCAAACATGATTGCTTCCAAAACTCGGGCAATAGATATCACATGAATTCGCTATGCAATGTAGTGGTATCACGGAATACCTGGAGGAGTAATGACAACTTGAGGCTATGAAACCAGTTAGGAGATCACAATGGCCACCTTATCTTCCAAATCCACCTCAGCAGCTGATCCCATAATGTTTAATGCAACTGGTCTGAACTAGCAGTTTTAGCAGCGTCGAGTTTGAGAGAATTCAAATCTTTGAAACCGTTAGCAAACTCATTAAAACCAAATCTTTGAATACATCTTTTAATGAACCATGGTGCTGAAAACAAGGTAGAACATGACCTCAGTGAAATGATGACAAATCATGGCAAGGAATAAAGGGCAAGGAGTGCGCTATAGAAACTCCTAATGAGCTAGCAGTGCCCCTTTTCAAAAAATTGATTTGACCGAGTTTTAATCGGAAATAGGGACAACATGACTAGGATGAAAGGTATCAGTGAAAAGAGTGACATGTCAAGTCATGAAGGTCATGGGATAGGTTATGCTTGGTGTCAAGTCATGAAGGTCATGGGATGAGTCAAAAACATAAGCCAAAAATGAACCTAGGCTTAAAATCTATATGAGGGCCAAAAATGAGTCAAAAACTCAAGTCTTTCTTTGTTCAAGCTAACCTAAGAAAATCACACAAAGGAAAATTAAGAAAAATTGAAGTCTAAAGGCTAAAAAATTTAAACCTAAGGGATAAAAGACCCAAGGCAACTTAGTGTGATAACAATGGCTACACAGGGGATGGCATGCTCCCTATGCGCTGCCAAGAACAAGCAGTTTCAGTGCCTTATCCTAGGGATATGAGGTCACTTATTCAATCAAAAATAAAACAAAAATGATATTTACAATGACATGGAAAGCCACTCATGGCTTAAGAAAAATACTTTTTTAGAAAATTCCCATTGAGAGGACCACCAAAAACTTTAGAATCCTCCAAATTATGCAACTTATAAGTGTTATTTGAAAATACCTAAGAAATTTTGAAGGGACCAATTCACAATGCCTCAAATTTACCGTGATTGCCTTTGTCTTTCTTGGGTGCATCCCACTTGAGCACTAGATCTCCCAGATGGAAATATTCTTTGCTTACCTTCTTGTCAAAGGCTTGCTTAATCTTCTATTGATGGTCATGTGCTTTGTCCAGTAGTTGCTCCCTAGTCTGTTGCACTTCTACTAGCTGTTTTATTCTTCTGATCATATCATCAGGTTCTCCTTAGTAATCTTGGAAGAATTTTTCCACAGGCAAGGCAAGCTAAGAAGGAAAGATAGCCTCAACTCCATACACAAGCTTAAAAGGAGAGACACCAAGAGATCTCTTTGTTGTCACTCTATCAGCCCATAAAGCAAATTTAATCTTTGAATCCCATGCTTCTTGTTGTCTTCTAACAGTCTTTTGATAATCTTTATAAGGCTCTTGTTAGAGGAATCTTCCAGTCCATTCCATTGGGGGTAGTAAGGAGTAGAATGAAACAATGTAATCCCATACTGTTCAAAAAACTTGATCAATGGTTCAGCCTTGAAAGATGCAGAATTATCAGTGACAATTTGGTTCGGGCAACCAAATCTCGCCATAATATCCTCAAGAAAACCAATGATTACCTTGTGGGAGGAATTCCTGTAGGGATGGATTCTATCCACTTAGTAAAGTAATCAATGGCATTCAAGATCCACCTATGTTGACCACTTGAAGCAAGATGAATTTCCCCAATAAAATATAGGCCCGAGTACTGAAAAGGTCATGAAGCTACCACAGGCTTCAATGGAAAATACTTGAGATATTGGTTTCCAGAAAACTGTTGACACTTGACACAAGCTCTAATATTTGTACAAACGTCAGTAAAAATGCTAGGCCAAAAATACCCATCTCTGAGGATCTTATAGGCTTTGGTTCTCCATAAGTGATGCCCTCCACATAAATTGACATGAAAATCGGACATAATCTTTTGGGCCTCCTGTGGGTTTATACATCTCAAAAGAACTCCTAAAGGATCTTTCCAATACAAAACTTGGTCAATAAGACAGTATTTTATTGATTTGAGCTTCAAATCTCTTACCTTGTTCTTCTCCAAGCCATTGGGAGGCTGCAATTTCTGTAGAAAATATATAATGTCCTTGTACCAAGTGCATTCTGCCAATGGAGGGATGACTTGAGAACCTTTATTAGACAACTCAGCTTGTTGATTTTCTGAGCTAATGTTGATGAAATTAACCCCCAAATCTTTGAAATTTTATTCAACCAGCAACCTAGCTAAACCTTGGCCTTTAACCAATTTGGTGGCCTTTATTTCAAGATCAAATTCAATAATTTTAGCAATCCATTTGCTCCTCCTTCCTTCTATGTCAGGCTGAATAAGAATTTCTTTCACCAAGGCTGAAGGGACATATGCAGTGAATTTTGAATGCAAAACATATGCTCTTAAAGCCTTGAGGGATTTAACCAAAGCATAGGCCTTCTTTTCCATGATGTCATATTTTATTTCAACATCTCTCAATGCCCTATTGAAAAAGGCAATAGGCCGCTCTAACCCTTATGCATTTTTCTGCAATAAAACAACAGCTACTGTGTCAAATGAAGCAAAAGAAAATATCATAAAATCCTTGGAGTAGTCAAGGCTAATGAGCACAGGTGATTCAATCAAGGCCTTTTTTATTTGATCAAAATCATTTTGAGACTCAGTAGTCCATTTGATTTCATTTTCTTTCCTCGGCATGGTTGTAGTATACTTTACCAATTCAGGAAAATTTGAAACAAACCTTCTCAAAAAAGATTGAACTTCTTTCTTGGATCTAGGGAGAGACAAGGTTTGGATAGCTTCTACTCTTATTGAATCAATCCTTACCCCTTCAGCTGATACAATGTGCCCCAATAATTTCCCCTCCATCATGGCAAACAATGACTTTTTAGGATTTAGAGAGAGACCAAATTTTCTACACTTCAAGAAGACCTTTTTCAAATGGTGATAATGTTCTTTATCAGATTGTGAGAACATTTTTATGTCATCCAAATAAATGAATACAAACGTGTCCTTCTCCCCAATAAAGGAAATGTCCATGGCTCGTTGAAAATTCTCTCCTACGTTCATCAATCCAAAGAGAATTTTAGCGTACATGAATGTACCCCAGGGAGTGGTGAAGGTTGTCTTCTCTCTATCTTTAGGGAAGACAGAGATCTGATTGTAGCTAGAAAATCCATCAATCATAGACATCCTAGATGAATCTGTCACCCTCTGAAGTATGTGCTCCATCTTTGGTAAGCGGTAATTATCTTTCTTAGAGCTTCTATTCAAATTTCTAAAATCGACAAAAAGTATGATTTCCCCATTCTTCTTTCTCACTAGGACCAAGTTAGCCACCCATTCATAATATCTCAAAGGAATGATAATCTTGGCATCCAAAATCTTTTTCACCTCTTTTTCCATAATAGGCAGCAACATAAGATTTATTTGCCTCAGCTTCTGCCTAAATGGCTTGGTCTCTTCCTTCAAAGGGATATTATGTTCTATGATGTTTGTGTTGTATGTTCTCTGATCTTCATATGTCCAGGAAAACACATTAGAAAACTCTTTTAACAGCTCAGCATATTCATCCCTTTGTTCCTTTGACAAGTTGCTAGACAACTTGACATATTTTGGATCCTTCTCTATACCCACATTGCATTCAGTCACATCAGCATCATCAGTTGAACCTTTAACCTTTACAGCCACATCATTCCTGTCAAACAATCTTTCCAAAGGAACTAGTCCTTTTGGAATATGGTTACTAGGAAACTAAACAATATGATGATTACCAATTTTATTTAGAAAAACATTAGCATGAGGGTTATTTTCAGAATCATGATCTTGATCAATATGTAATGCAAAAAACTCATCAACAGTCTCAAGAAATCTTTTGATCTCAAGATCATCCCCAAACACCTTCCAATGTTTGACATTGTCAGGTATAGAGGGTATATACTTCACTTCTACTTCATACTTGAGTTTAGGTGGCAAAGGGACTCTGAAATTACTTGTTGAAACAACCAAAGAATCAGCCATGGTATTTTCCTCTCTTGGAATAAATGAGATATTGAAAGCTAAGAAGAAACTGTCAACAAGATCCCAAACTTCATTTCTATAAGTCCTTAGCCTAGGGTGCATAGCTTGATATATATTTTTTATTTGATGGACAATTAATTCAGCATCCCCAAACACTAATAGCTCTTCAATCCCCATGTATTTTGCATCCCTCAAACCCAAAACAAGAGCTTCATACTCTGCCACATTGTTGGTAGTTTCAAATTCTAGCTTGTAGGACAAAGATATGGTCTCTTGAGTAGGTGAAACAAAGACTACTCCAGCACCAGCACCTTCCTTAGAAGAGGCTCCATCAAAGAACATCTTCCAAACAGAGGTAGTTGGAGGAGAATCTTCACAAAAGGTAATGGATTGTTTTCTGATTTCAACAGGAGGTTTAGGAGCATCAGTGAGTTGCAATATACTAGATCCCAAATCAATATTAAGTGCAAAAATAGGATGGTTAGTGGGGTTTGCTTCATCATCGATGATGTAGGCCAACTGAGCTTCCCTGTAAAGACTTCTATGCTCCCCCCAAACACAGGAATGGTGGCATATGTAAGGTCCATCTGCAAGGTTCCCCCTATTCTTTTTATCCAAGATCTTGACAAGAGAATACCAAACTTAGGGGGTACATTAGCCACCACAATATCCATGACCACACTTTTCATGGGAAACTAAAACAAGGTCACAACCAGATCTTTGATGACCCCAAGACACTTCACTTTCCTAGAGTCAAAAGAATACAAGTCATGGTAGGTTTTTGTAATTTCTAATCAAAGTTCATCCATGATTGTTTTTGGCATGAGATTGTGAGATGCCCCTGAGTCCATCAAGAAGTTATGCAGCACCTTATCATGAGTGTTCAGTGATGTATAGAAGGGAGGGGATGAATCATCTCTATATTATATCAAAGGTCCTAAGATGACTGTTGGCTTTTCATCTTGAAGGTTGACTGAATTAGTGGAATTGGAGGAGGGTTCGCGCTACAACATTTTGGAAAGACATATTTTAAATTCTTCATTTTTTATCAGCTCCAAAAAAGGTATAGAGATTTTGATTTTTTGAATCTCATATTCAAATCTAAAGGAAGATGGAGATTTCAGAATCTCCTTGACTTCTGGGGTAGGGTTCTTGACCAAAGCTTGAGGACTTTGTGCATCTTTTTCTTTGCTGCCAATTGCTAGAGTCTTGGCAGAATTTTTTGTTTTGGCGGGAGATCAAAAGTTTCATTCTTTTCCTCTTTCTTTTTGGATCTCAGATTACATCTATTAGGATTTTCTTTTGCCTTCTCTCCCTTACTCAATTCATTTATTTGATTATCCATTAAGGATTCCTCATATGCAGATTGGGTCAAGTGGGGGGATGAAGAGGTGTCAACTAGTCAATGGATCTCAGGATCAGTTTATTCATCCTATCCTTATTCATCAATAACAAGGTTGTTTTGTAAAGGAGTTTGGACCTTTTGATCATCCCTATCTCTGTTTCTTGGATCTCTTGGGAGGATCTAAGGAGCATTATTTGGTCTTCTGAAGTTACCTCTATTATCAACATTTTTTGTATTTCTATAGGTCTATTTTCCTTCAAGTTTTAACTTCTCCATCTCAACATAAAGAGATTTTATTAATTTGGTAATTTCATCAACTTGATGATGGACAACAAAAGAATCAGAGGTTGAGGCTTCAACTCTATTTTTTCTCTTGTCCCTATCATGTTTTCCCCTAAGTTTGTCAAATGCCACTATGTTAGATTCTACCTCCAAGGTTGCATCTTGTATATGAGCTAAGGAGGTAGATTTTCTTTCTCTCAGTAAAAGGAAAAACATAGGGTCAAAACCACTAGCATAGGTGACCTTAGAAGAGGTTTCTGTAGGCTGTATCTCAAAAGGGATCTTATTGTACATTTTATTGAATCTTTTAGAGAAGTCAAAGACAAATTCTCCCTCTTTCCTCTTTAGGGATCCAAATTATGTGATATAATACAAAAAATATTTTTTATCCCCCCATTGTCTCAAGAAAGCATCATCTAAATCTTCAAACCTAGTAACGGATCCAGGAGTCAAACCCCTAAACCATTTTCTAGCCTCACCATCAATGCTTTTGACAAATACTCTCATCCACACATCCTCATTCTCAATGTTTAGATTGTCTGCATAACTATAGAATCCATAAAGGTGTTCTTCAATAGTTATGTCATCTTCTCTTATGAATTTGGGTATGTATTTTAGGTAATCTCCAGTAGGGAGAGAATTCATAGGCTGAAGTAAGATAAGAGGGGCATACCTTGAAGCCATTATGGCATCCATCCTATTTCTAGGAGGGTTAACACCTGCCATTGGATTTTGAACTCTGGGAGAACAAGGAGGAGAAGGATATTTGACTGTGTGCATCTTAGGAGAAAAAGGAATGTAGGAAGGAGGGATTTCAGTTTTCACAATAAAAGGTCGATTCTTGGAAGAAGATGGTATAGGCTGTAAGGGAGATGAGGTTTCCTCCTCTTTGGTTACAGAAATTTTGATAGGAGGAGGAGTGGAAAAACCCAAGGTAGGAAATTCTTCAAGCCTCTCAAGTATGAACCACTTCACAATATTAGCAGAGGCAAGGATTTCAAAATTTTTGCCTTTCAATTCAGGGTCCAAAGAGGAGTATTCAACAGAAAAATTTTCAAAATCCAAATTCTTAGAAACTTTAGCAGACGGTAAAGGAGGATTACTTGATATAACAACTGGTGTTTTAAGAATGGAACTAGGCAATTGACCAGAAGTACCTGATACAACAACAGAAAAACTTTCTTGAAGCTTTTCCCTTCTTGATTATCTTCTCTGGGTCAGCTTCAGGTGTAGTTAGAGGTAGTTGTGGAGTTGACCTCATGTGTCTGCCTTTAGGAGCCACAGCTGAAACAAAGGAGTCACCAGGTGTAAGATGCAATCTTCAATGTATTGAATTCTAATGCACCTTTAGAATCAATAATCTTTGTCGTTCAATCCCAGGGAAATGTATTCAATTCTTTCCCCGACAACGGCGCCAAGAATGTTAGCACTAGGAATCACCCTCAGATTGCATAGAGGACAATCCCAATACCCATTGGATTATGTGTAAGTGTAAATGAGTGTTTAAAACATCAAATGGACAAGGCTCACGATAATAATGTTCTAACTCAGAAATCTAGGCTAGCATGCACAAGCAATTGATGTCTTGATAAACTTCAGTCAATGAATGGGAGTAAAATTAAATAGAAGGAAGACTTTGGTGAGGGAAATCTAGAGGTATGTTATTGACATCAGGTCTTCAAGCATCCTAAGGAGGAAAAACTCAAACACAATATCTTCTTGAATTCAAAGTTTAAATAACACTGAATAACATCATAACAATACTATAATCAAACATTCATCATAATACAACTATAACAATCTCATGTGAATCATTCAAGCATGAACACTTCAGTATAAGAGGCAATAAGATGGAAAAAGAGAAACTGACTTATATTAATCAAAAATTCTCCAGTCAAGTACATAACCAGAGAACCAGTCTGCTTAATAAAAATATTACAATGAGGGAGCCCAGTTCAACCATTTAAACCCTCTAAATCCTTTGGAATATCTATTTATAACAAAAAGGGAAGGCAACAGCTAGAGGTGCGAGTTGGCCTTCCTCCCATAGGATTCTCCAAATCATCTATTCAATCTAACACCTGTACTAACAACTATTTAAAAAACTATTATAAAAAAGGAAACATGTTGGCAACCAATGTAACAAACTTTAACTAACATTGACTTCACTAATGCACATCCCTTTCCATGACAAGTGTCCTGCAGAGGTTGTATATTGTCATCATGCTACCACCTATGATCTTAGCTCTTATCCACATCATCAGCCACCCAAAAGAGTGAAAAACTCGAACCCCTTGATTCCAGGTGCCAGTTGGTAGCGACATTCAGTAGCCCGCTGGGTAGATAATTTCTATAGCGCCCTTGCAAAATACTCTGCACATTTCGTAGCGGAGATCCAAAACAGGCCTGCAGAATTGGTAGTGTTGAGCCTGTGTATCTCTGTGTGTAATTTGGTAGTTCCAAGCCTGTGTATCTCTGTGTGCAATTCGGTAGCGCCATCACTAACCTGGTTTTGCAGAATTGGTAGCACCCGTCATAAAAAAGAATTCGGTATCACCATTGTAATATATCCCTGGGAATTCGGTAGCGACGTCGTTACATAGATTAGGAGATTTGGTAGCACTTCAGGTAGAAAAATGGTAGGCTATGCTATATAGACGATTCTTCAGCACCATGGCGCTACAGAATGTCTGTGCTCTTCTGTATGATGAGACAAATCAAGAACTTTGAGTTGATAGGTTAGAAGCATGTAGATTCATGTATAGGTGGAAAAAACTTAAACATCCTCGATCACATACTCTTGCAAAAAGAGACCATTCTAAAAAATGGAGCTTATATCCCCCCAATCATTTCATCAATCTAGCACTCTTCCTTGTGGAAGGAGGGCTTCCTTCTAACACAACAACATGTTTTTATTTTGTAGTGTCAAGCCTCTTGGCTGCAGGTGTGCTTTTCTTCACTACTAGTTCCTCTCTTTCAATGGCAGCTTCTACCAAAACATTCAAGTTCCTCTGGGCCAATTCATCTTTGAAATATTGCAGTTCTTCCTTGAGATTTCTATTTTGAGATTGAAGCCTCTGTTTAGCCTATAGAGGTTATTTAGTTGCTTATGGAGAGGCAGGGCTCTTCTAGATGCAAATATTTCTAGATCAAGGGTGTGGCTGTAATTATCTATAATTTCCTTCATCTTTCTTCTGTCTTCCAAACCTTCTGCTTTCAGACGAGCAACCTCCTTCCTAGCTTCCCTGAGTTGTATAATCAATCTCTTGAAAGTTTGATTGTTGGGTGGAGTGCAAAGGTTGATGACCTCAATAGAATTCTTCATGGCTTCACCTTCATCTTTCTGTTGCAATGGAGCTATGTCTATCACCTCAATAGGCCTCCCAATGCCTTTACCTGTATCTTTATTTTTCTTTAGAATTGAAACCTTGGGTAAGACTTGTGCTTCAATAGCCTCCTTGAGAGATGATGATCTAGTAAAAGGTTTCTAACTTTTATGCTAGTTGTTGAAGTAGGTGAAGAGAAATGCAGTTTTATTCCCTTCTTGGATGTGACTTTAGTGGATGAAGGGACTTCTTCCAATTCAGGTGTAGGAGGAGGTGAAAGGTCTCTTTGTGGAGAATGATAAGCCTCCCTCTCTGTTTCTTCAACTTATTTAATAACCTCTTTGTCTTGAGCAATGGATTTACTCTTTCTTTTCTTGCTTGTTCCTGTTGGAGCATCACTAGTAAATGGAAAAGGACTTTGCATATTTTACTGAGGAGTTGAAGCTATGTCCAACTTCATGTGAGAAGAAACAATGAATTGTTCCCAAGGGATGTTCCTCTTTCTCAATTCTTTCAAAACCAACATGCTGATCAATCCATAGTAAAAAACACTAGTGTCCATAGCCTTGGATTTGGCTTGGACTCTATCAAACATTTTCCCCATGCTCCTCAACAAGTAGAAAGGGATATTCATATCATCTTTTCCAGTAAAATGAAGCAGAAGCCTTATATGGTACTAGTATAACATATTAAACCTCCCCTCACATGTGAAGTATCTCTGGATGATCTTCAACATCTTGTCAAAATCTTCAACTAGATGACTTCTAGGCACTCCCTTGGACAAGTTGTCACTCTGATAATCTAGTTTAAGGAAGTCCTTAGAGAAGGCATCATTTAAAGTCATGGATTTAAACCATCTCTCCCCAGTGTTAGCAATCCCTGTAGCTGCTGCAATAGAGGCTTCAGACACCTCAAAATCCAGGTCTCCCACCTTAGTCTTAAGGCCATCAAATTGTAATGAAAATTGCCTTGCCACTTCAGGATGTCCCCTCTGCATGTTTTGGAAAAAAGAGAGGCAGCCCACCCTCTGGAAAACTTCCCTAACCATTGGATCTACCTCAAAAATGTGCATGTCTAAGGGTTCAATTCTAACCACAGTTCCTCCCTTGTGAAATTTCTTCTTCTAAGGTGTCTCCATGACTAAAGACAAGGGATCATAGGTTATGGTATAGTGAAGGCTAAGGGAGAAAATAGAGACAGACTTTAATGAGAAAATGGCAATGAATAATGGCTTCTCTCCCCTAGGATTCTCCTCTAACTCACTTTGTTTTGATAGAACATTGCTTTGATGGATTTTGAAAGGAAAGAAGTGCAATTTCCCCTCCCCTTACTGTCTGTAGATCTCAAACTGAAGAATGATAATATAGTGAAAGGAAAACTACTGCAATGGTCTTTGAATACCTAGAAAATAACACTCCAATCCAAATAGTAGAGAAAATAGGGGAAATGTAGCGAGGTTTCAGCAATGTTTTTTGGTAGCATAGTGCGCACACAAGGAATAAGTGTTTGCATAGGAAATCAACACTCAGGAGAAAAATGAATTCGTGTCTTGATAGTTGAAAGCCAGGTGGCAATGGCTGCAATTCTGTGAGAGGAAAAATTGGATGGAGAGGGATGAAGGAGGAACCGATTTTCAAACACGATCGCTACCAAAACTGAGGGGACAGATATCACACAAATTCGCTATGCAATGTAGTGGGATCATGGAATACCTGGAGGATTAATTACAAATTGAGGCTCTGCAACTAGTTAGGATATCACCACGATCACCTTAGTTTCCAAATCCACCTCAGCAGCTGATCCTATAGCGCTAACTGCAATTGGTCTGAACTAGCAGTTTCAGCAGTGCCGAGTTTGAGAGCATTCAAATCTTTGAAACCGTTAGAAAACTTGTTAAAACCAAATCTTTGAATACATATTTTAACGAACCATGGGGATGAAAAAAAGGTAGAACATGAACTCATCGAAATGATGATGAATCATGGCAAGGAATAAAGGACAAGGAGTGCACTACGGAAACTCCTAGTGAGTTGGCAGCGCCCCTTTTCAAAAAAGTGATTTGACCCACTTTTAATCAGAAACAGGGACAACATGACTAGGATGAAGGTATGAGTGAAAAGAGTGACATGTCAAGTCATGAAGGTCGTGGGATAGGTTATGCTTGGTGTCAAGTCATGAAGGTCATGGGATGAGTCAAAAATATAAGACAAAAATGAACCTAGGCTTAAAATCTATATGAGGGCCAAAAATGAGTCAAAAACTCAAGTCTTTATTTGTTCAAGCTAACCTAAGCAAATCACACAAAGGAATATTAAGAAAAATTGAAGTCTAAAGGCTAAAAAATTTAAACCTAAGGGATAAAATACCCAAGGCAACTTAGTGTGATAACACCAAGGTATAATATTTATAGCCAACATTATGAATGTATTTCTCGTCCAGTTTTTTTTTAATATGAGGGTATCATTACTAGTTCCATAGCATTGGATGCACTCTAGGTGTTAACCTAAATCATTGGGAAAAGTAGACTTACACACTTCCTTACTTGTTTGTAGGGTAGACGAAACACTATTATTGTAACTTGTCAAGATTAGATATGACATTGGCTACTATGTGGAGACCACTAACCCAAACTTGTGTGCCACTGGTCATTGCAAAAAAGGCACCACTAACCCAAACTTCCATGCCAATGCTCATTGCAAAACTACAATATCTATGAATTTCATTGCATTCCTTTAACATTCTAAATAATTAGAGATAAAACACACAAAACACACACTAATCAATTAAACTTTAGAAGTAAAAAACATGGTAAAGATAAATAAGTATATATCTCAATGAGAAACTTATTAGTTCAACTAATAAAAAAAATGCATTACCATCCCAAAATTGCATTTTGTTACTCACTCTAAAGATATCTAAGGCTTCTAATGAATGGAACTATACTACTCACCATTAGAGACATTTTGAGGTTTAAAATGGATCTTTTGAGGAAAATAATAAATAATAGTTAAAATAATAAAACAAAAGGTATCCCCTAGATGGGGTGATAACGAGTGGGGTATGGGATACACACATGAGTTTGAATACCACCTCATAGATGGATGAGACTAAAGCGACATGTGTAGTCCCAACAAGCTTGGAGGTACATGAACTTGACAGGGAGGGAGGAATAAAACCTCCCCTCATCTTGCAAACCCAATGAATGTTCTAGATAGGAGATTGGAGCGAATATACAGGAGTGATCTGTGGATTCATACAATTTCTCATCTCATCCTAGAAGTGGTATTTCAAATGATAGAAACAAATTACAAGCCTTGTCTAAAATGTAAGGCCTTTGGTAGGAGGGGAAAGTGGGTGATCATGGATCCTAGTGGAGTTGGGGCTTATCAACAACATAACAAGGTTCAATCAAAGGTTTATCCTTTGGGTGTGGTATCAAGTCCCATGGATTTTCTTAGTCATTTTTCCTTTATTTCCCTTTAGGTGCTTCCTTTCCTGGGTTATCTCTTGGATCTCCATTTCGTAGGGGTGAAATCTTAGGGGAGTGTTGAGGATCATGGGACCTTGTTATTCCTTTTCTTCACCATAGTCTATTTTCTATTCAATAGGTTTTTTTGGTCAGATCTTGTAGTGGGTTAGATGTTCTAGGAGAGAGCTTACCTCCCTAGAGCTCCTCCCCGTGTTATTACAGTCACAACCCCGACTCTGTCCCCAAGTATCCATATCTCGAGGTGGTTCAATATCAATTAGGGGCCTTTTCAAGAGGTCAACAAAACATGGGAACCAACGAATCTCTCTTAGAATGGGTATCCATCACTTTCCTTATTCTCATTGAGAATTCCATGGAGGATAACAATGTAAAGGTATTTTCATAATCTAGCAACCAGGGAGCTAATAGGAGAGGTGTAAACAAAATCCCCGCATACATAATGGAGATGCTTAGGTCTCAAGGAAGAGGGGCAGAGAGAGATGCGAAGCTAGCCAAACAAATTTATAACTAGATCATCCCTCTTGAAACTCAACAAAAGATGGAGGAGATAGTGAACAAGGCTAAGCAGAGAAGAACATACTCCAAAGCATCTAATGAAGAAAGATTTTTAAGATTGGATAAAAAACGGGTTTCTCAAGATCCATAGATACCAAAGTATTTAGGGTAATGGATTTTTACTGGATACCCAAAACTCTCCTAATCAATGAAGGAAAAGGAGGAAAAGAAAACTAAATCTGTAGACATGATTAGGATATTGGAATCCAAGTTCATTGTCCGATGCAGAGTGTTTTTTGGGATCATATTTCAAGGTGACTGAATGGGATCTAGACAAGGAAGAGGAAATGGTGGATGTGGCAGGCACATTGGGATCCCCAAGAACCGGTCCCAACCCGGTCAATGTTGAAGAATATGATGTAAAGGGAAAGCCTAAGGAACATGAGATCCTTAGCAATTCAGCCGAACCAAGCCTCCTCAAAACTAGTTAAGCTATCAATCAATGATATCTCAAGTTTCTCTAGTTCACTTCTTTGTTTTTTTCCTCAGCCTTAAGAGGCCCTGTAGATGGCCATAGATTATATTAGACAATTAATGACATATTCAAACATAATATTGTTGTTATATGAAGGTTATATGAACTCTGGTTTCCTTTTTGGCATATCTCAAACAACCATGAATATCACACTTTTTGTATAATATTAATACATAAATAATTTACTTTTAAAAAAAATATTATCAATTTATAAATAAAAAGAAAAAAATTATTATTACTATTATTATTAGTATTTTTAAACTTATATCCTTATTGATTTACTCAAATTTGAAATATACATATTGATTAAATATAAAATTAAATGCCACATCCAAGCATTACATACTTTTAATTAACCCACAATAAAAATTGAAAATGCATGATATATATAAAAGGGACGCTCAATGAATTCACGCACTCCATGGACGCTCAATATAAAAGGGACGTGGATGCTCTTTTATCTTTCAGAAAGGCGATCACATCCGACCCATATGGATCGTTGTCCAACTGGACGGCCGAGAACTCAAATTATGTGTGTTGGTGGACCGGTATTAGATGCAGACAACACAAGGAAAAAATTGTTGCTATAATACTTCCTGGATTAGCATTGCAAGGTACTCCTTCGCCATCTCTTAGCAGACTTTCTCTTTTGCGCACTTTCAATCTTTCTCACAATAATCTGATAGGAAGAATTCCACCAGATTATGGGCAAATTAAAGCGCTGGGAACACTTGACCTCCGCTTTAATTTGCTCACAGGTTCCATTCCCAAAGCACTGTGTAATTGTACACAACTTCAATGGATCGGCCTTTCATATAACATCTTAACATGTATTTTAGCAACAAAATTCGATCGTTTGGGCATGTTGAAACATCTCGACTTGTCCTACAATGGTCTGAATGGTACCATTCCAATTTGACTCGGCAATTGCACATCTCTTTGAGAGTTGATCATTGGACACAACAAACTCAATGGTCCAATCCCCTCCAATTTGGGTTTTATGAGAAGTCTATCTTATGTGGATTTGAGATTAAATTCATTGAGTTGTCACATCCTTCCAACTTTGGGCAATTGTATTCACCTATGGTTTATTGACTTCTCTCACAACGATATGAGTGGAAGCATTCCAACTGAGTTTAGGTTGCTGCATAAGCTTAAGTACTTTGTATTTATTCTCCAATCAATTGGAGAACGCCATTTCTCCTTCACTTAGAAATTATTCTTTCCTTAAGATATTGTGGTTGGGTACAACAAATAGATATTGTGTCTGGCGTACAACAAATTATCTGGCAATATACCACCTCAGTTGGGTAATTTGACAGATCTTACAGGCTTGGGATTAAGTGGGAACAGTATTCAAGGCTCTCTGTCCATGAATTTATTTAGGCTTCCCCTCTCCATCTTATGCCTTGGTTTAAATATCCTTACAGGTAAGACTTCGGAAGACATTAAGAGACTGAAAAAGGTTGAATACCTTTCCCTCCATACTAACAAGTTTACAGGGACAATTCCCAAAGCCATAGAAAAGCTTCAATCACTCAAAACAGTTAGTTTTAGAGTACAAAAGGCTAAAGCGGACTTTTATTATTATTTAAAAGTGACACGTGTCAGCTCCACGTTGAATTTAAGCACAGAATCACACATCGATCTAATACTAGACTGTAAAATATGCCTCTCGACACAACCACATCGCATACGACATCTAAAGTCTTCACTTGAATATTTAGATCTTTTGATCAATCGAAACCTTTGATTTGCATTCAAACAACTTAAGTGGCACTATATCACATTACATAGGCCAGCTAAATTATTCTCTTAAACATTTAGATTTTTCATAAAACAACCTTGAGGGAAGGATTTCTGAGTCATACGAAATCGTACTTTGTTTAATAACTTCAATAAGATTCTACCAACATCTTTGACAAATTAACAAGAGAGATTACTGAATACCAAACAATCTTTGGAGACTCTGTTGTTTTGCAATAAATTAATCGTTCCCATGAAAGATACAAGGTTGGGAAGATATTGATGGGTTTAGATATATTTTATTAATAGATGAGCAAGGATTCACATAAAAGTGGTTGAATATGTTTTAGAATATGTACACATGATAAACACAATATTTGATTTATCAAACAATAATTTTACAGGAGAAATACCTATCAGAAGTTTAGATTGTGGTTGCTAAATTTATCTAGAAACCATTTGGAAGGGAAAATCCCTACATCCCTTAGTAACATATCTTCTCTGCAGCACCCAAAAATAATTTGAGTGGAGGAATCCCTCAAAGCATCTCTAAATAATAAGTGCTTATGGGGATATCCCTTGCAACCATGCAAGCAAAAGACAATACCCAGAGGAGGTCATAACAATATTGAGACTAATAATGTTAAAGTGAGATGATTGAGTTGGGAACAAAAAAAAATATCATTGATAGCATTAGGGATGGGAGTGGCAATTATATTTGGGAGAATTGTTGATGTTATCATGGTATGGGAAAGAATTAAGAATTGGGTGTTGGATGTGCCTCACAATATGCCACAACATTATTATGGATTGTAACACTTTCCAACATAAATATAAGTAAAGTAATAAATTTGATATTTTGTTTTTTTTCTTTTTAATTATTAATAAAAAAAAATTATTAATTTATAACGTTATAATATTTGTTTAATAATATTTTGGAATTTTAATTTAATAAACAAGTTTAAAATCTTAAATTCAAATAAAAATTATAATAATGAAATTATGTTTTTTAATTTTACCATTTTATTAATTATATCCACTTTTATCCATCAAAAAAAATATATTTATAAAGTAAGTTAAACTTTTATCTATGGTTTATGTTTTTTTTCAAAAGCAATTAATCAATGGGTTTAAGATGAATCTACACTAGTTTAATCTTTCAGATGTTGTCAAGCATGTAGCACCTAGCTACTCTTGTTATTATTTTTTAATGTTACCTTATGTATGTGACAATATCTCCCCCATACTAAAGTGTAAAGCACCTAGCTACTCTCGTTGTATACATACCCTACCCCCTTTAAATTTGAACTTGTGACCTTTTAAGAGGAAACACATATTCTTAACCATTAAACTCATGAAAAAAACACATATTCTATATCTAATTAAAACAAGAGAAATCATTCAAACTTCTGATAATATATTTTTTTATATATTTTGAGTGAATCTTTTACAACCACATGTTTAGAGTTGACAAGAAATTGTTCCAATAACATTTTCAAAGTATGGGACAATTATGAAACGAACGAGACTCAAGTCATAGACGTCGATTTTTTTTTATATTTTGAGTGATTCATTTACAACCACATGTTCAGAGTTTAGGAGAAATCGTCCATGGATTTGTCAAGTATATATGCTTTTTAATTCATTTACAACCGCATTTTCAAAGTATATATTCTTTTTAATTAATTTACAACCGTATTTTCATAGTTTAGGAAAATTATGAAACGAATGAGACTTAAGTCACAGACGTACACGAGATTAACGCTCACGCCCAACCCTATAAGTCGTTGCTATAATACTTCATGGATTAGCATTGCAAGGTACTCTTTCGCCATATCTTGGCATACTTCCTCTTTTGCGCCCTTTTAATCTTTCTGACAATAATTTGACAAGAAGAATTCCACGAGAGTATGGGCAACTTAAAGAGCTGGGAACACTTGACCTCCTCTTTAATCTGCTCACGGGTTCCTCCATTCCCAAAGAATTATGTAATTGTACACAACTTCAATGGATCGGGCTTTCACATAACAGCTTAACAGGTACTATAGCAACATAATTCGATCGTTTGGACATGTTGAAACATCTCGACTTGTCCAACAATGGTCTGAAGGGCCCCCCTTCATGAGAGGCACCCTAATTACCTCCTTGTGGAGGTGCAAGTTTATTTGGAACACCAAAAACCATCTTTTGGGATTGGAAAGGAAAAGGGTTGGTAAGTCCAGGGCCTCTTCTTCTTGTGTTAACAAACACTAAGGATCCTCCATCTTGGGGCACTCATGAGTTAGATGGTCTTTCTTACATATATTGCAAGGAAAATTAACCTTCTTCTTCTCCTTTTTATTCTCCCCAACATTATTATTAGGGTTATTCATCATAGGCTCCTACTTGGAGTTTTTATTTTTTACTTTTTTCTTCCTCTAGGTTGTTGGGTAGGCTTTGAGTTAGAATCTTGAATCGAAAGGGTGTTAGAGGAATGAGTGGGACCTAGCATTTTAGTAGTGTTTTGCATAACTACAAGTGAATTTGATTATAAGGACATTTGTCCCATTTGGTTCAACACCTGGTTAGCTATGGAATTATCAATTGAACCAATCACACCAATGGTGCATCATCTAAGATTTGGTTTGGTAGGATCTTTTTAAGCTCGCGGTGCATTAGGAAAACTCTTGTAAAAAACCAAGATTGAGAGTAAATCAAATCAAGCTATTGGGCTCTTATAATTGCATGTTCTTTGGTAGTAACCCTCGATAGGGCCACATCCTTGGAAATATAAAGTAAAAGTGATTTCACAAACTAGTCAACTAGAAACTCATTAAGGATATTAACCTTGATCATTTGGCATCTAGTCCTTCTCTATTCATGGGTGTGATCGGAGATATGAGTGGAGGTGCCCTATCGAAATGAAATTAACAACTTTATTCCTATCTCAAGTGGACGGATAGTTGGAAATGGTTAAGGAAAGTCATTGCCAAGGCTATGAATTCATGGTATGGTGCATGTGAAAGATTGATATACCACATCGCGACTATTCCTATCAAGGTGCACTAGAAGAGTCGAAGTTTGGTTCCGTCATCAATTAATGAATGTGGCAAGCACTAGAGATGAAATTCCATGACATGGTTATTAATTGGGATCTTCTCCATCTTTTCCTTCAAACTTAGGAATGTCTGAAGGCAATCTAGTAGGTACCCAAGGTCAGCTGGGATTATGTAGCACCGCGTCATTGGTTAACTTCATTAAATCTATAAGATTCAACATCGAAAAAAATAACAATTTGTCTTGGGAAAAATAATTCCAACCACTGGGAACTTGTCCCATCATCTGATTTCCACTCATAAAACTACTTCCTAGGATGCTTCTACCAATATGCATGAAAGGAGGATTTGTTCAAAATAACAAATTTTGCTGGAAGTTTCAATTGTGGGAACATTTTGTAGAAAAACTTCGTTAAAACATATTACTCATACATCAGAAAGTCGTGTTCTCCATAGGTATGCCAAAATATGGAATGAATCCACTCAATACCAAAGTTATGGAGGCATGCATGTTCCCTCCTTTACATGGGAATACTAGGAAAGGGATAGATGAACTCCCCACTGACATATTGAAGTTGGGAAAAACAGGTGATGCATTGGTAGTAAAAGGTGGCATCCCAAAAGATAAAATATTGCTACTTTGAGGAATAGAGGTCGTGGTGCCTATTTTGTTGTTGGGGGTTACTAAGGGAGAAATGGCACCTGCAATAAAGATCCCATAGATACGAGGATTAGTACCTAGTATGGGTGTACCTTAGGCAGGGGGACTAATACTCCCACCAGTGATACCAGATACGGGGGTGGTAGTGCCCCCTATGCTTAAAGTACTGCCAGAATTATTGATTAAATTATTGATCTTTGTAGAATAAAATCACAAATGTGCAAGAGAAGAGGGATTTGTAGGTCAGTAAGGGAAGTATTAAATTTTTTTGTAAACAAATTAGGAATGTCTTCAATTTTTGTTGCTTGAAATTGTCTTGCAGGGCAAAGGATGGAACCATCTCAGGTCCATTCCAATTCCTTAAATCCCTTTCTGATCTAGGTGGATATTGGTGGCCACCCACCTGTTCCAAATTCCAACTAGCTCATCTTGACAGTTTTCAGTTCAACACGTTTCTCTGTAATGGGGACATTTCTTTGTAATTATGGGTTCTGTACTTTTGGGGTTGTCTTGAAGCCCTACACAGCATCCAGGTGGATAATGGTGGCCACCCACCTATTCCAACTAGCTTATTTTGGAATTTGTCATGGCAGTACATCTTTATGTACTTCCAGGGCCGTTTTGGGGGCCTAGACATTTATTTATTGTCTTTCCACATTCAAACTATACACAAAGTCAAAATTTGACGACATAATGCATAGTTCTTGAAAATACCTTTCCAACGGGCTATCACAAGCCTAAAATGGAGATTGTATGCAAAAGTTATGACCCTGGGAAGTTGATGTACTAACTTACCCCAATGGGGCCCATATGACTTTTGGAGTGTCATCTCCTAGGGTTAGGGTTTTGGATGTCTAGGGTTTTTGCATTCATTTTTATTATTAAAAAGGCCTTCGGAGCCTCATTGTACTCATCTTCTTGCGAATGAGCGTAGTCGTCACATCTCTTCTCAGAAATAAGTTGCCACCATTCTAGCGAGTCTTTCACTTTGTATTTTTACAGTCTCTGTACATTTCTTTCATTAATAGAAATCATGTATTACTGTATTTTTCTATTTATGGTAATATTTATGTGCACTTCATTGTAATATCTCTTCTTTCATTTCGTTCCAAAAATAATCTGGATGAGTGGTATCAGAGCAGGCTGCTCTTGATCTTTTTTCAGAGCATGTCCCCAACAAGGTCCGAGTATAGCAAGTTTGGTCTCGAGATTGTCTCTCTTGAGGAAAATCTCTCTCACACGCCCAAGAAACCCTCCATGGAGGAAGAAAAGAAAAACAGTGGAGCAGTGCAAGATACCAGATGTATAAAATATGCAGAACAGAAACGAAATGCTAGAAATAACAGAATATCAGTAAAATATCCAGCATAATCTTCTCAATACACAGAAACGATATATGAAATAGCAACAGAAATAGCACTTGAACAGAAATAGCACTTGATTCAGATAGCAATGTTCACAGGCCTCTTCGAGGGGGCAACCTCCAATC
>JASDQU010501700.1:0-27599 GCA_032191745.1 Picea mariana | reverse complement strand
TCTAAAAGCATTGTCTTATTCAAATGTATGAAGTGGTCCTTTTCATCAGCTATTGAGTTATCCTATTGTTCCAAGCATACAAAATCTACCATATTCTTAAGTTACCAAGCATTCTTAGCCTACAACCCTAAGGAGTTTCTTGGAGTGATAACAAATTGGCACCGTTGCCGGGCAGAGGAGATTGAATCTCATCTTCCTTGGGAGACGACAAGATCCAGCTTTGATGATAGACAAAGTATGGACATTATTTGGTTGTAATCATCTATCTAGCAAATCCATGAAGGATGAATTCAGTGGCGACTCCACTATTCTGAAATCCGTCGGTGACCCCACTGGTATGAAATGAACAAGATCTTATCTAAGAATTATGCATTCTGTGATTTTTCAAAGATTGTTGGTTTCCCTAATCCAGTGCCTAGTAGAGATGAATGGGAAAATATCCTTCCTAGATTTCGAGGAGAAAAATGGGAAGTGCCAGCTGAACGTTTGTTGTACTTTCATGATTACATGCATCGGTTGCAAGTTGTGCATGAGGATGTTTAGATCCGGCTCTTATGTTTCTCATTAGAGGGAATTGCTCGTGATTGGTACCGGTCTCTGCCTTATGCTAGTATAAACTCTTTAGAAGATTTTCATGTTTCTTTTCATGTGTTTTGTAAAGACCATTTTCCAAATGATCTTCTCTATCCTGAATGCTTTCATGAATCTAATTTATTGACTAAAGACTCGGATGTTAATAAAGAGTATGTTGTTACCGAGAATACTCTTCGTTATCAAGAGATTGATGATTCACATTATGACAAACATTGTGATGCTTTAAACATTGTATTAAATGCATCTTTTAAAGCTGATTGTGATGATGATTTGATTATCCATTTTGAAAATTTGAAAAATGATGAGCAAAGTGACATACCAGCGGGAGATAATTTTAGATCTACAACAAATACTAAGGGAAGCCTTGAGTTTCTAGATTTTCAAACAAAAATGGTTTGCAGTAGATATGAAGAGGAAGGTGAAGAAAAGAAAGGCTCAGATCAGAAACCGAGTATGCATTTTTCTCTAAAAAAGGTTGAGCAGTTCACATTCATCGTTGAGATCAAAGAGCAAATATATACATAAGCAAGTAACAGTTTCAGATCTGCAGTAAATGATGACGGCAGCCTACAGTTTCAAGATTTACCGAGACTTGAAATTTGCAGCAGAAATTAAGAGGGTGAAGAAGAGCAGAAAGAATTAGATCAGCAGTACATCATGAATGTTTCTTTGATCGAGGTTGAGCAATTTACAGTTGACATGGAGATCGGTGAAAGCCATCGGCAATAGCATGTCAATATTTAGTTGGAACAACTGCTTAAAGAGGTATTCCTTGATGTTTTTAATGACCCTATTGACGATTATTTGGAATTTATGAACAACATAAATGTCAAAATATTTCCTTCAGAAGAAGGATGGTTCTGTCATCCTTTTAAAATGCATTTCTGCATTCTAGGCATTCCTTTACTTTTTGGGTCCAGATCAAGGAGGTTATCAGTAAATCATCCCCTGACATGGCTTCATTGGAAGCATGAATTCACTTAATAAGAGCCAGTACAGTTGGTTAAGATGTAGGAGTAGGCAAGAAAATAAGCTCCCCATACGAGCAGTTAGATCCTTTCAATTATTGGTTGTTGAATAAACAGACAGTCTACAGGCAGGCTTCAAGTTTTCAGGCTACAAGCTCAGCAGGGCGGAATAGTTCATTGTGAATATCTTCATTGGATCAAAATAATATTTCATGATATCATTGTACACATCCCACATCATATTTCACATAAGATTCCAAGTTACAGCTTGTGGATAGCTCATGAATACTTGAGATTATACATGGCAACATAAAATGTTTATTTCTGTGCTATTTGACCAAGATAGAACTTTCACCAGCGCAGAAGGTGAAATTATAACCAGTTAGCTGGTGAAAAGAAGAACTTTCACCAACTAACTAGCAGATCGTAAGGTGAATTAGATGGTGAAACCTGAGACAAGTAGCGGAGGTGTATTTTCACTCAGATCGAAGTTTTACTCAGCCAAATCTCTTGAAAACCCTTTCTAAAGATAGATATTGAATTATAATCTCCAATCTAAGATCCACTTTTTGGTGCAAAGAAATTGGAGGAGGTTTTCAAGTTGATTTGGCACCTATTTTGGGGGCATTGAATTAGGGTTTTTTCAATCTTGGCAAATTCGAGTTCCATCTTCTTCAAGAGTCATTAAACAACCTTGGAAGGCTTATCTGCACAACATCAAAGATTCGTGGAAGATCCTCATACTAAAGAGGTCGCAAAGGAGGCATCTGATATGGTCTTAGCAGATGACATGTCCAGTTCAATAGTTGTAGCTATTATTGAAGGTCGTTCCAATCTAAGATCCACTTTTTGGTGCAAAGCAGTTGGAGGAGGTTTTCAAGTTGATTTGGCACCTATTTTAGGGGCATTGAATTAGGGTTTTTCCAAACTTGGAAAATTCGAGTTCCATCTTCTTCAAGAGTCATTAAAAAGCCTTGGAAGGCTCATCTGCACAGCATCAAATATTTGTGGAAGATCCTCAGACTAAAGAGGTCGCAAAGGAGGCATCTGATATGGTCTTAGCAGATGACATGTCCAGTTCAATAGTTGTAGTTGTTATTGAAGGTCATTCCATTTTACAAAAACAATGCTCCAAACATTCAGGAGAATAAAGAAGGCCTGGAATTATCGAAGATTTCCATTGAAAAATTGGGCTATACTGGCAAGGTTATTATTGGCATGGATGTAGCTGCTTCTGAATTTTACACTGAGAAGGATCAAAAGTATGATTTGAACTTCAAGGAGGAGAATAATAATGGCTTTTGCCTGAGGAAACAAACCATTTCAACAATGTCAGTTTGAAGCCATGGATCTTGGTTGTCATTCCATAGATTTCATATGGAGTTGGAGGTGAAATGGATGTATATAAAGCAACAAGGATGGTGTACTCAAGGATTCATAGTGTGGAACCAGAGAATGTATCGAAATTCATAGGTTATTTGCTGGTGCAAGACCATGGAGACAGGGAAATGATTCGGTTGGCCTTTGGTCCTGATAGTTTGATCAAATCCATGGTCTCCAAGGCCAAGAAGGAGCTCGGTTTGCAAGTTGCTTAGTCCTCTACAACCCAGTTGTTGTCACCATACAATTATGCTCCATTTTCCCATGTTCCATATCGCTCTTACCTTGCTCTTTCAACACAACAAACTCTGTACTGGGACTCTCAAACCCATCAAGAGAGCCCATTGGGGAATTCTCATTTCACTAGTGTACCCATTGAGCAAAGCACACTCAGTTTCATGGGCAGGAATTCGCTGCAAGATCAAATATTCTGCAGGGAAAAGCTGCATCCCCTGGCTTTTAATGAACCAGCAGGGATGAGATATTATAGCCTCCAGTTGTAGGAACAACAACTTCCTTTGTTTGAGAATGATAGTTACTTCAATTACCCAAAGATGCAGATTGGCTCTTTGAATGGGACCAAATTGGGCATGAAGTTTTTGAATTTTGGGACTGGTAAACATCCTACCCAGATGACTGATGTCAAGCCATGCCTATATTTCGCCCGTGGATATTGCAAACACAGCAACAATTATCATTTTTTCCCATGCTGAAAACCATCTTTCAATTCAAGTCTCAGGGAGTAGCAGCCCTTCTGGATCGGTGAATGATGAGCTAATATCCACTGGATCGCTCGCGTGACTGGAGTTGAAATTGCAGGAATTGTTGAGTGCCAAAAGGACGCCCATTTCCATTGCCTCATTGCCTCAGTTGCACTATGAGAGATATGGGAGGAATCTGCAGGCAGAAGGCTACTTGACTGAATCTCAAAGGCATGGCAAAGCGGGTTATAGTCTCACAAAGCTCTGGGCACGCTTGGAGAACATTGTTAGACTAATTGATAGACCTCATGGCCAACACACAGTTGTTTTAGCTGAGGATGCTCCTAGGTTCACAGAATACAAGAATGAATGAAGCGACATAGCAGCCGGATTGATTGCAGGATCTCGTCATATTTATTTAACATTCCCTACTGAGAGCACTTTTACATAGTTTTTTACAAAGGATGTTGGTGTAGTAAAGAAAGCAGCAGAAGATATGAAGTTTGATAACAATATTGTTCTTTTAGGATCATCAAAGAGATCAAAATGCAATGATGATGTCATAAAATCAGATTCAAAACTTAGAGGTGTGAAGAATAAACAATCTGAATCAACAAGCAATAATGCTAACCAAAACTACAACAACATTTGTTTTTTTTTTCTGTAATTGGAAAGAAGCAAGATCTTGGACATGTTCTCCATCCTGAGCATGGGGCTGTGATGGTTTCTGATTCTCCGTCTGTGTTTTCAAGTTCACATAATGCTGACATAGACAAAGATCTGACTTATTTTGACAATTCTATTATTGGAAAAGAAAAAGCTAGTTTGCATGCTAAGGAGAGCAAAATTAATGGGATGCATGACAATGGGTTGGCATCTCAACTGGCTACACCTGACAATGGCACAAGTTATATTTTGATTGGTTTTCTTTCAAATAAATGAGGAAGATATAAGGATTATTTATGGCAAGAACTAAAGAGGAAGTTCTAAGGTTTGTGGTTGTCAAAGAGGTGTAATTGCATTGCTATGCTCTATATTTTTGACTAAGCAAAGCGTTGGTAAGGAAATACATGATGCAGGGTTTTGAGATGGCAAACAAAGGTTAACACTTATGAAATGTATATTCAGTATCACTAAGGTAGCAGCTACAAGATTCTAGAGGTGAAGATGATCTTGTGCAGGTATGGAGTATGGAAGATCGTGTTGTGGTGGCTTGGGTTGAGAATTACATCTCTTGGGTCAATGATTGTTGTATTCGGTTCATGCTGGACTTCACCTAGTTTAGATAGCACAAAGGAAATTTCATTAGTCCTGTATGGATATGAGTTCACGAGCTGCTAGAAAATGAAAAGTCAAACACCTCAAGTTACCTGAAATGCTCTCATTTCAAGGTTGAAGTTATCCTAGAATTTTCAAAACCATGGTTACATATCTCACCATCCTGCCTATGTTCAACACTTTTCTTCTTAATGAAGATATTTCCACAACGGATGCCACGTCAATGTGCAAACAACATTTCCAGGGAAGTTTGAAGCAGGCATGCTACAGATAAAGAAGATTGGGAAAAACAACAACAAACTTTGGAAAATAGCCAGATGATAAATTGTAAAGGCTAAATGACTCCATGCCCAATACTAAACGCACAGGGTATGTCAGGTTCTTGGAGACCTCGCAGGGAGGTCTCCATCCCAGTTGGAGCTAGATTTTAGTGATAAAAAATGCATTGGCATTTTTGAAAGAATGATGCCTAATCTTGTAGGGAACATTTGACTAGCTTCCTAGGCTCCAAATGAAGATTTGAAAGCACCATTGGAAATCTTAGGATTTGTCGATGTCGATCAACTATTCAAGCATGCAAAACGGACTCTCCATGACTGAGAAATTTGATTTTAAAAAAATCTGCGCTTTCACCAGCTAACCCGTCTTAAATTTTGCTAGTTAGCTGGTGAAAGCTCCGCCTTTCACCAGCTAAGGAGCGGATTTTCAGGTAAATTAGCTGGTGAAATCCTGTCACGGCCAGAATAGCCGAATTTTTGCCCAGATCAGGATTTTTTGGGTTTGAATGGTTTGAAACCACTTCAAATGGACAGTTGTTGAATTATCAAGTCTGATTCAAAGGCTAGTTTTGAGGGATAAGGTCAAAAAGAGGTTTCTCAACTACATTTGGCATCTTTTCAAAGGAAGAATATCAGGGGTTTGAAGACATATCATCCAATTTGAATTTTATCTTTGGAGGACCAAATCAAACAGCCTTGGGAGGCTAAAACTGCACTTCATCAACAATCTACTACTCTTAGAGATCATTAGATAGGACCTTTTCCTATTTTGTTTTGATTTTCCATTTTCAATATTTTAGATCCATTTTTGTAGGATCTCATCCTACACTTGTTGTATCTGTTTTGATTTGACTATTTTTAGTAAATCTGATCCATCTTTCAAGGATCTAGATTTCGTCTTGTAAGGCTATAAAGCCAAAGACATTTGGAGCACTAAGGGGCAATCTAGGAGACATTTTTTGGCTATTGTACTAGACTCTTTATTCATAATAGAATCATAGTCCTCTTTTGTTTTCAATGACAGATTTTTTCATATTTTCATCATTCTGTACTTTATTTCAGTTTAGCTCAGCTTCTAAGAACTGTTATCTTCTTATTAAGCTCATGAAATTGAACTAAAGGTTTTCTTGCTATCTTGTATGACCCTACACATTGTTGTATTTGGTTATCTAGACTAGTATTCTTCATCTCCTATTCAAACTTTGTTGTCTGATCATTGAGTTCTAAAAGCATTGTCTTATTCAAATGTATGAAGTGGTCCTTTTCATCAGCTATTGAGTTATCCTATTGTTCCAAGCATGCAAAATCTACCATATTCTTAAGTTACCAAGCATTCTTAGCCTACAACCCTAAGGAGTTTCTTGGAGTGATAACACATCCCACTTGAGCACTAGATCTCCCAGATGGAAATATCCTTTGCTTACCTTCTTGTCAAAGGCTTGCTTGATCTTCTATTGATGGTCATGTGCTTTGTCCAGTAGTTTCTCCCTAGTCTATTGCACTTCTACCAGTTGTTTTATTCCTCTGATCATATCATCAGGTTCTCCTTGGTAATCTTGGAAGAATTTTTCCACAAGCAAGGCAAGATGAGAAGGAAAGATAGCCTCAACTCCATACACAAACTTAAAAGGAGAGACACCAAGAGATCTCTTTGTTGTCACTCTATCATCCCATAAAGCAAATTTAAGCTTTGAATCCCATGCTTTCTTGTTGTCTTCTAACGGTCTTTTAATAATCTTTATAAGGCTCTTGTTAGAGGAATCTGCCAGTCCATTCCCTTGGGGGTAGTAAGGAGTAGAATGAACCAATGTAATCCCATACTGTTCAAAAAACTTGATCAATGGTTCAGCCTTGAAAGATGCAGAATTATCAGTGACAATTTGGTTTGGACAACCAAATCTCGCCATAATATCCTCAAGAAAACCAATGATTACCTTGTGGGAGGAATTCCTTGTAGGGATGGCTTCTATCCACTTAGTAAAGTAATCAATGGCATTCAAGATCCACCTATGCTGACCACTTGAAGAAGGATGAATTTTCCCAATAAAATATAGGCCCCAGTACTGAAAAGGTCCTGAAGCTACCACGGGCTTCAATGGCAAAGACTTGAGATATTGGTTTCCAGAAAAATGTTGACACTTGACACAAGCTCTAATATTTGCACAAATGTCAGTAAAAATGCTAGGCCAAAAATACCCATCTCTGAGGATCTTATAGGTTGTGGTTCTCCATAAGTGATGCCCTCCACATAAACTGACATGAAAATCAGACATAATCTTTTGGGCCTCCTGTGGGTCTAGACATCTCAAAAGAACTCCTAAAGGATCTTTCCAATACAAAATTTGGTCAATAAGACAGTATTTTATTGATTTGAGATTTAAATATCTTACCTTGTTCTTCTCCAAGCCATTGGGAGGTTGCAATTTCTATAGAAAATATATAATGTCCTTGTACCAAGTGCATTCTTCCAATGGAGGGATGACTTGAGAACCTTTATCAGACAACTCAGCTTGCTGATTTTCTGAGCTAATGTTGATGAAATTAACGCCCAAATCTTTGAAATTTTATTCAACCAGTAACCTAGCTAAACCTTGGCCTTTAACCAATTTGGTGGGCTTTATTTCAAGATCAAATTCAATAATTTTAGCAATCCATTTGCTCCTCCTTCCGTCTATGTCAGGCTGAATAAGAATTTCTTTCACCGAGGTTGAAGGGACATATGCAGTGAATTTTGAATGCAGAACATATACTCTTAAATCCTTTAGGGATTTAACCAAAGCATAGGCCTGCTTTTCCATGATGTCATATTTTATTTCAACATCTCTCAATGCCCTGTTGAAAAAGGCAATAGGCCGCTCTAACCCTTATGCATTTTTCTGCAATAAAACAAGAGATACTGTGTCAAATGAAGAAAAATAAAATATCATAAAATCCTTGGAGTAGTCAGGGATAATGAGCATAGGTGATTCAGTCAAGGCCTTTTTTATTTGATCAAAATCATTTCGAGACTCAGTAGTCCATTTGATTTCATTTTCTTTTCTCAGCATGGTTGTAGTATACTTTACCAATTCAGGAAAATTTGAAACAAACCTTCTCAAAAAAATTATTTTCCCCAAGAAAGACTGAACTTCTTTCTCGGATCTAGGGAGAGACAAGGTTTGGATAGCTTCTACTATGCTTGAATCAATCCTTACCCCTTCATCTAATACAATGTTCCCCAATAATTTCCCCTCCATCATGGCAAAAAATGACTTTTTAGGATTTAGAGAGAGACCAAATTTTCTACACTTCAAGAAGACCTTTTTCAAATGGTGATAATGTTCTTTATCAGATTGTGAGAACATTTTTATGTCATCCAAATAAATTAATACAAACTTGTCCTTCTCCCCAATAAAGGAAATTTCCATGGCTCGTTGAAAAGTTGCTCCTGCGTTCATCAATCCAAAGGAAATTTTAGCGTACATGAATGTACCCCAGGAAGTGGTGAAGGTTGTCTTCTCTCTATCTTCAGGGAAGACAAAGATCTGATTGTAGCTAGAAAAGCCATCAATCATAGACATCCTAGATGAATCTGTTACCCTCTCAAGTATGTGCTCCATCTTTAGTAAGCAGTAATTATCTTTCTTAGAGCTTCTATTCAAATTTCTAAAATCGACAAAAAGTATGATTTCCCCATTCTTCTTTCTCACTGGGACCAAGTTAGCCACCCATTCAGAATATCTCAAAGGAATGATAATCTTGGCATCCAAAATCTTTTTTACCTCTTTTTCCATAATAGGCAGCAACATAAGATATATTTTCCCTATCTTCTACCTAAATGGCTTGGTCTCTTCCTTCAAAGGGATATTATGTTCTATGATGTTTGTGTCGTATGTTCTCAGATCTTCATATGTCCAGGAAAACACATTAGCAAACTCTTTTAACAGCTCATCATATTCATCCCTTTGTTTCTTTGACAAGTTGCTAGACAACTTGACATATTTTGGATCCTTCTCTATACCCACATTGCATTCAGTCACATTAGCATCATCAATTGAACCTTTAACCTTTATAGACACATCATTCCTGTCGAACAATCTTTCCAAAGGAACTAGTCCTTTTGGAATATGGTTACTAGGAAACTAAACAATATGATGATTACCAATTTTATTTAGAAAAACATTAGCATGGGGGTTATTTTCAGAATCATGATCTTGATCAATATGTAATGCAGAAAACTCATCAACAGTCTTAAGAAATCTTTTGATCTCAAGATCATCCTCAAACACCTTCCAATGTTTGACATTGTCAGGTATAGAGGGTCTATACTTCACTTCTACATCATACTTGAGTTTAGGTGGCAAAGGGACTCTGAAATTACTTGTTGAAATAGCCAAAGAATCAGCCATGGTATTTTCCTCTCTTGGAATAAATGAGATATTGAAAGCTAAGAAGAAATTGTCAACAAGATCCCAAACTTCATTTCTATAGGTCCTTAGCCTAGGGTGCTTAGCTTGATATTTATTTTTTATTTGATGGACAATTAATTCAGCATCCCCAAACATTGATAGCTCTTCAATCCCCATGTCTATTGTAGCCCTCAAACCCAAAACAAGAGCTTCATACTCTGCCACATTGTTGGTATTTTCAAATTCTAGATTGTAGGACAAAGATATGGTCTCTTGAGTAGGTGAAAGAAAGACTACTCCCNTTAATTCAGCATCCCCAAACATTGATAGCTCTTCAATCCCCATGTCTATTGTAGCCCTCAAACCCAAAACAAGAGCTTCATACTCTGCCACATTGTTGGTATTTTCAAATTCTAGATTGTAGGACAAAGATATGGTCTCTTGAGTAGGTGAAAGAAAGACTACTCCAGCACCAGCACCAGCACCTTCCTTAGAAGAGGCTCCATCAAAGAACATCTTCCAAACAGAGGTAGTTAGAGGAGAATCTTCACAAAAAGTAATGGATTGTTTTATGATTTCAAGAGGAGGTTTAGGAGCATCAGTGAGTTGCAATATACTAGATCCCAAATCAGTATCAAGTGCAAAAATAGGATGGTTAGTGGGGTTTTCTTCATCACCGATGATGTAGGCCAACTGAGCTTCCCTGTAAAGACTTCTATGCTCCCCCCCAAACACATGAATGGTGGCATATGTAAGGTCCATCTGCAAGGTTCCCCCTAGTCTTTTTATCCAAGATCTTGACAAGAGCATACCAAACTTAGGGGGTACATTAGCCACCACAATATCCATGACCACACTTTTCATGGAAAACTAAAACAAGGTCACAACCAGATCTTTGATGACCCCGAGACACTTCACTTTCCTAGAGTCAAAAGAATACAAATCATGGTAGGTTTTTGTAATTTCTAATCCAAGTGCATCCATGATTGTTTTTGGCATGAGATCGTGAGATGCCCCTGAGTCCATCAAGCAGTTATGTAGCACCTTATCATGAATGTTCAGTGATGTATAGAAGGGAGGGGATGAATCATATCTATATTATACCAAAGGTCCTAAGATGATTGTTGGCTTTTCATCTTTAAGGTTGATTGAATCAGTGGAATTGGAGGAGGCTTCAGGCTGCAACATTTTGGAAAGATATATTTTAAATTCTTCATTTTTTATCAGCTCCAAAAAAGGTACAGGGATTTTGATTTTTTGAATCTCACATTCAAACCTGAAGGAAGATGGAGATTTAAGAATCTCCTTGACTTCTGGGGTAGGGTTCTTGACCAAAGCTTAAGGACTTTGTGCATCTTTTTCTTTGCTGCCAATTGCTAGAGTCTTGGCAGAATTTTTTGTTTTAGTGGGATGATCAGAAGTATCATTCTTTTCCTATTTCTTTTTGGATCTCAGATTATATCTATTAGGATTTTCTTTTGCCTTCTCTCCCTTACTCAATTCATTTATTTGATTATCCATTAGAGATTCCTTATATGCATATTGGGTCAAGTGGGGGGATGAAGAGGTGTCAACTAGGAAATGGATCTCAGGATCTGTTTCTTCATCCTATCCTTATTCATCAGTAACAAGGTTGTTTTGTAAAGGAGTTTGGACCTTTTGATCATCCCTATCTTTATTTCTTGGATCTCTTGGAAGGATCTAAGGAGCATTATTTGGTCTTCTGAAGTTACCTCTATTATCAATATTTTGTGTATTTATGTAGGTCTATTTTCCTTCAAGTTTTAACTTCTCCATCTTAGCAAAAAGAGATTTTACTAATTTGGTAAGTTCATCAACTTGATGATGGACAACAAAGGAATCAAAGGTTGAGGCTTCAACTCTATTTTTTCTTTTGTCCCTATCATATTTTCCCCTAAGTTTGTCGGATGGAACTATGTTAGATTCTACCTCCAAGGCTACATCTTGTATATGAGCTAAGGAGACAGATCTTCTTTCTCTCAGTAAAAGGAAAAACTCAGGGTCAAAATCACTGGCATAGGTGACCTTATAAGAGGTTTATGTAGGCTTTATCTTAGAAGGGACCTTATTGTACATTTTATTGAATCTTTTAGAGAAGTCAAAGACAGGTTCTCCCTCTTTCCTCTTTAGGGATCCAAATTATGTGATATAATACAAAAAATCTTTTTTATCCCCCCACTGTCTCAAGAAAGCATCATATAAATCTTCAAACCCTGCAGTGGATCCAAGAGTCAAACCCCTAAACCATTTTCTAGCCTCACCATCAAGGCTTTGGACAAATACTCTCATCCACACATCCTCATTCTAAATGTTTAGATTGTATGCATAACTATAGAATCCAGAAAGGTGTTCTTCAACAGTTACGTCATCTTCTCCTGTGAATTTGGGCATGTATTTTAGGTAATCTACAACAGGGAGAGAATTCATAGGCTGAGGTAAGATAAGAGGGGAATACTTAGAAGCCATTATGGAATCCATCATATTTCTAGGACGGTTAACACCTGCCATTGGATTTTGAACTCTAGGAGAACAAGGAGGAGAAGGATATTTGATTGTGTGCATCTTAGGAGAAAAAGGAATGTAGGAAGGAGGGATTTCAGTTTTCACAGTAGAAGGTCAAGCCTTGGAAGAATATGGTATAGGCTGCAAGGGAGATGAGGTTTCCTCCTCTTTGGTTACAGAAATTTGATAGGAGGAGGAGTAGCAAAACCCAAGGTAGGAAATTCTTCAAGACTCTCAAGTATGAACCACTTCACAATATCAAGAGAGGAAAGGATTTCAAAATTTTTGTCTTTCAATTCATGGTCAAAAGAGGAGTATTCAACAAAAAAAATTTCAAAATCCAAATTCTTAGAAACTTTAGCAGAAGGTAAAGGAGGATTACTTGATATAACAACTGGTGTTTTAAGAATGGAATCAAGAAACTGACCAGAAGTACCTGATACAATAACAAAAAAACTTTCTTGAAGCTTTTCCCTTCTTGATTATCTTCTCTGGGTCAGCTTCAGGTGTAGTCAGAGGTAGTTTTGGAGTTGACCTCGTGTGTCTGCCTTTAGGAGCCACAGCCGAAACAATGGAGTCACCAGGTGCAAGTTGCAATCTTCAATGTACTAAATTCTAATGCACCTTTAGAATCAGTAAGCTTTGTCGTTCAATCCCGGGGAAATGTATTCAATTCTTTCCCCGACAACGACGCCAAGAATGTTATCACTAGGAATCACCCTCAGATTAAATAGAGGAGAAGCCCAATACCCATCAGATTATGTGTAAGTGTAAATGAGTGTTTAAAACATCAAATGGACAAGGCTCATGATAATAACGTTCTAACTCAGAAATCTGGGCTAGCATGCACAAGCAATTGACGTCTTGATAAACTTCAGTCAGTGACTGGGAGTAAAAGTAAATAGAAGGAAGACTTTGGTGAGGGAAATCTAGAGGTATGCTATTGACATCAAGTCTTGAAGAATCCTAAGGAGGAAAAACTCAAACACAATTTCTTCTTGAATTCAAAGTTTAAAGAACACTGAAGAACATCATAACAGTACTATAATCAAACATTCATCATAATACAACTATAACAATCTCATGTGAATCATTCAAGTATGAACACTTCAGTATAAGAGGCAACAAGATGGAAAAAGAGAAACTGACTTATATTAATAAAAAATTCTCAAGTCAAGTGCATAACTAGAGAACCAGTTTGCTTAATCTCAATATTACAATGAGGGAGCCCAGTTCAACCATTCAAACCCTCTAAATCCTTTGGAATATCTATTTATAACAAAAAGGGAAGGCAACAGCTAGAGGTGCAAGCTGGCCTTCCTCCCATAGGATTCTCCAAATCATCTATTCAATCTAACACTTGTACTAACAACTATTTAACAAACTATTATAAAAAAGGAAACATGTTGGCAACCAATGTAACAAACTTTAACTAGCATTGTCTTCATTGATGCGCATCCCTTTCCATGCCAAGTGTCCTGCAGAGGTTGTATGTTGTCATCATGTTTCCACCTATGATATCATCTCTTCTCCACACCATCAGCCACCCAAAATAGTGATAAACTAAAACCCCTTGATTCCAGGTGCCAGTTGGTAGCGCCATTCAGTAGCGCGTTGGGTAGCGAGTTTCTGTAGCTCCCTTGCAAAGTACTCTACACATTTCATAGCGTAGATCCAAAACAGGCCTACAGAATTGGTAGCTCCGATCTTGTGTATCTCTGTGTGTAATTCGGTAGCACCAAGCCTATGTATCTATGTGTGCAATTCGGTAGCGCCATCACTAAACTAGTCCTGCAGAATTGGTAGCACCCGTCATCAAAAAGAATTTGGTAGCGCCACTGTAATATATCCCTGAGAATTTGGTAGCACCATCGTTACATAGCTTAGGATATTTGGTAGTACTTTAGGTATAAAAATAGAAGGCTATGCTATATAGACGATTATGCAACGCCATGGCACTATAGAATGTCTGTGCTCTTCTGTATGATGAGAAAAATCAAGAACTTTGAGATGATAGGTTAGAATCCTGTAGATGCCTGTATAAGTGGCAAAAACTTAAACATCCTTGATCACTTATTCATGCAAAAAGAGACCATTCTCAAAAATGGAGCTTATATCCTCCCAATCATTTCATCAATCTAGCACTCCTCCTTATGGAAGGAGGGCTTCCTTCTAACACAGCAGCATGTTTTTCTTTTGTAGTGACAATATTTTTGGCTACAGGTGTGCTTTTCTTCACTACTGGTTCCTCTCTTTAAATGGTAGCTTCTACCAAAACATTCAAGTTCCTATGAGCCAATTCATCTTTGAAGTATTGCAGTTCTACCTTGAACTTTCTATTTGAATATTGGAAGCCTATGTTTAGCCTGTAGAGGTTATTTAGTTGCTTATGGAGAGGCAACGCTCTTTTAGATGCAAATATTTCCAGATCAAGGGTGTGGCTGTAATTATCCATAAGTTCCTTCATATTTCTTATGTCTTCCAAAGCTTCTGCTTTCAGACGAGCAACCTCCTTCCTAGCTTCCTTGAGTTGTATAATCAATCTCTTGAAAGTTTGATTGTTGGGTGGAGTGCAGAGGTTGATGACCTCAATAGACTTAATCATGGCTTCACCTTCATCTTTCTGTTTCAATGGAGCTATGTCTATCACCTCAATAGGCCTCCCAATGCCTTTACCCGTATCTTTATTTTTCTTTAGAATTGAAACCTTGGGTAAGACTTGTGCTTCAACAACCTCCTTGAGAGATGATGATCTAGTAAAAGGTTTCCTGACTTTTATGCTAGTTGTTGGAGTAGGTTCAAAGAGAAATGCAGTTTTCTTCCCTTCTTGGATGTGACTTTAGTGGATGAAGGGACTTCTTCCAATTCAGGTGTAGGAGAAGGTGAAAGGTCTCTTTGTGGAGAATGATAAGCCTCCCACTCTGTTTCTTAAACTTATTTAATAACCTCTTTGTCTTGAGCAATGGATTTACTCTTTCTTTTCTTGCTTGTTCCTGTTGGAGCATCACTAGTAGATGGAAAAGGACTTTGCATATTTTACTGAGGAGTTGAAGCTATGTCCAACTTCATATGAGAAGAAACAATGAATTGTTCCCAAGGGATGTTCCTCTTTCTCAATTCTTACAAAACCAACATTCTAATCAATCCAAAGTGAAAAACACTAGTGTCCACAGCCTTGGATTTGGCTTGGACTCTATCAAACATTTTCCCCATGCTCCTCAACAAGTAGAAAGGGATATTCATATCATCTTTACCTGTAAAATGAAGCAGAAGCCTTATATGGTACTGGTATAACATATTAAACCTCCCCTCACATGTGAAGTATCTTTGTATGTTCTTCAACATCTTGTCAGAATCTTCAACTAGATGACTTCCAGGCACTCCCTTGGACAAGTTGTCACTCTGATAACCTGGTTTAAGGAAGTCCTTAGAGAAGGCATCATTTAAAGTCATGGATTTAAACCATATCTCCCCAGTGTTAGCAATCCCTATAGTTTTTGCAATAGAGGCTTCATACACCTCAAAATCTAGGTCTCCCACCTTAGTCTTAAGGCCATCAAAATGTAAGAAAAATTGCCTTGCCACTTCAGGATGTCCCCTCTGCATGTTTTGGAAAAAAAAGAGGCAGCCCACCCTCTGGAAAACTTCCCTAACCATTGGATCTACCTCAAAAAGGTGCATGTCTGAGGGTTCAGTTCTAACCACAGTTCCTCCCTTGTGAAATTTCTTCTTCTGAGGTGTCTCCATGACTAAAGACAAGGGATCATAGGCTATGGTATAGTGAAGGCTAAGGGAGAAAATAGAGACAGAATTTAATAAGAAAATGACAATGAATAATGGTTGCTCTCCCCTAGGATTCTCCTCTAATTCACTTTGTTTTGATAGAACATTGCTTTGATGGATTTTGAAAGGCAAGAAGTGCAATTTCCCCTCCCCTTACTGTCTGTAGATCTCAAACTGAAGAATGATAATATAGTGAAAGGAAAATTGTTGCAATGGTCTTTGAATACCTGGAAAATAACACTCCAATCCAAATAGTAGAGAAAACAAGGGAAATGTAGCGAGGTTTCAGCAGTGTTTTTTGGTAGCATAGTGCGCACACAAGGAATAAGTGTTTGCATGGGAAATCAACACTCAGGGGCAAGATGAATTGGTGTCTTGATAGTTGAAAGCCATGTGGCAATGGCTGCAAGTCTGTGAAAGGAAAAATTGGATGGAGAGGGATGAAGGAGGAACCGATTTTCAAACACGATTGCTACCAAAACTCAGGCGACAGATATCACACGAATTCGCTATGCAATGTAGTGGGCTCACATAATACCTGGAGGATTAATTACAAATTGAGGCTCTGCAACCAGTTAGGATATCACCACAATCACCTTAGATTCCAAATCCACCTCAGCAGTTTATCCTGTAGCACTGGCTGCAATTGGTCTGAACTAGCAGTTTCAGCAGCGCCGAGTTTGAGAGCATTAAAATCTTTGAAACCATTAGAAAACTCGTTAAAACCAAATCTTTGAATACATCTTTTAATGAACCATGGTGATGAAAAAAAGGTAGAAAATGAACTCAATGAAATGATGACGAATCATGTCAAGGAATAAAGGACAAGGAGTGCGCTACGGAAACTCCTAGTGAGTTGGCAACGCCCCTTTTTCAAAAAATTGATTTGACCCACTTTTAATCGGACACAGGGACAACATGACTAGGATGAAAGGTATGAGTGAAAAGAGTGACATGTCAAGTCATGAAGGTCGTGGGATAGTTTATGCTTGGTGTCAAGTCATGAAGGTCATGGGATGAGTCAAAAACATAAGACAAAAATGAACCTAGGCTTAAAATCTATCTGAGGGCCAAAAATGAGTCAAAAACTCAAGTCTTTATTTGTTCAAGCTAACCTAAGCAAATCACACAAAGGAATATTAAGAAAAATTGAAGTCTAAAGGCTAAAAAATTTAAACCTAAGGGATAAAAGACCCAAGGCAACTTAGTGTGATAACACCAAGGTATAATATTTATAGCCAACATTATGAATGTATTTCTCGTCCAGTTTTTTTTAATATGAGGGTTGCATTACTAGTTCCATATCATTGGATGCACTCTAGGTGTTAACCTAAATCATTGGGAAAAGTAGACTTACACACTTCCTTACTTGTTTGTAGGGTAGACGAAACACTATTGGTGTAACTTGTCGAGATTAGATATGACATTGGCTACTCTGTGGAGACCACTAACCCAAACTTGTGTGCCACTGGTCATTGCAAAAAAGGCACCACTAACCCAAACGTCCATGCCAATGCTCATTGCAAACCTACAATATCTATGAATTTCATTGCATTCCTTTAACATTCTAAACAATTAGAGAAAAAACACACAAAACACACACTAATCAATTAAACTTTAGAAGTAAAAAACATGGAAAAGATAAATAAGTATATATCTAGATGAGAAACTTATTAGTTCAACTAATAAAAAAAAATGCATTACCATCCCAAAATTGCATTTTGTTACTCACTCTAAAGATATCTAAGGCTTCTAATGAATGGAATGACACTACTTACTCTAGATATATCTATTACTTCTAATGAATGGAACTATACTACTCACCATTAGAGACATTTTGAGGTTTAAAATGGATCTTTTGAGGAAAATAATAAATAATAGTTAAAATAATAAAACAAAAGGTATCCCCTAGATGGGGTGATAATGAGTGGGGTATGGGCTACACACATGAGTTTGGATACCACCTCATAGATGGATGAGACTAAAGGGACATGTGTAGTCCCAACAAGCTTGGAGGTACATGAGCTCGAGAAGGAGGGAGGAATAAAACCTCTATTCGTCTTGCAAACCCAATGAATGTTCTAGACAGGAGATTGGAGCGGATATATAGGAGTGATATGTGGATTCATACAATTCCTCATCTCATCCTAGAAGTGGTATTTCAAATGATAAAAACAAATTACAAGCCTTGTCTAAAATGTAAGGCCTTTGGTAGGAGGGGGAAGTGGGTGATCATGGATCCTAGTGGAGTTGGGGTTTATCAACAACACAACAAGGTTCAATCAAAGGTTTATCCTTTCGGTGTGGTATCAAGTCCCATGGATTTTCTTAGTCATTTTTCCTTTATTTCCCTTTATGTGCTTCCTTTCCTGGGTTATCTCTTGGATCTCCATTTCGTAGGGCTGAAATTTTAGGGGAGTATTGGGGATCATGGGACCTTGTTATTCCTTTTCTTCACCATAGTCTATTTTCTATTCAATAGGTTTTTTTTGGTCAGATCCTGTAGTGGGTTAGATGTTCTAGGATAGAGCTTACCTCCCTAGAGTTCCTCCCCGTGTTATTACGGTCACAACCCTGACTCTATCCCCAAGTATCCATATCTTGAGGTGGTTCAACATCAATTAGGGGCCTTTTCAAGAGGTCAACAAAACATGGGAACCAACGAATCTCTCTTAGAATGGATATCCATCACTTTCCTTATTCTCATTGAGAATTCCATGGAGGATAACAGTGTAAAGGTATTTCCATAATCTAGCAATCGAGGAGCTAAGAGGAGAGGTGTAAACAAAATCCCCGCATACATAATGGAGATGCTTAGGTCTCAAGGAAGAGGGGCGGAGAGAGATGCGAAGCTAGCCAAACAAATTTATAACTAGATCATCCCTCTTGAAACTCAACAAAAGATGGAGGAGATAGTGAACAGGGCTAAGCAGAGAAGAACACATACTCCAAAGCATCTAATGAAGAAAGATTTTCAAGATTGGATAAAAAACGGGTTTCTCAAGATCCATAGATACCAAAGTATTTAGGGTAATGGAGTTTTACTGGATACCCAAAACTCTTCTAATCGATGAAGGAAAAGGAGGAAAAGAAAACTAAATCTGTAGACATGATTAGGATATTGGAATCCAAGTTCATTTTCATATGCAGAGTGTTTTTTGGGATCATATTTCAAGGTGACTGAATGGGATCCAGACAAGGAAGAGGAAATGGTGGATGTGGCAGGCACATTGAGATCCCCAAGAACCGGTGCCAACCCGGTCAATGTTGAAGAATATGATGTTAAGGGAAAGCCTAAGGAACATGAGATCCTTAGCAATTCAGCCCAACCAAGCCTCCTCAAAACTAGTTAAGCTATCAATTAATGATATCTCAAGTTTCTCTAGTTCACTTCTTTGTTTTTTTCCTCAGCCTTAAGGGGCCCTATAGATGGCCATAGATTATATTAGACATTTAATGACATATTCAAACATAATATTGTTGTTATATGAAGGTTGTATGAACTCTCGTTTCCTTTCTAACATATCTCGAACAACCATGAATATAACACTTTTTGTATAATATTAATACATAAATAACTTACTTTTAAAAAAATTGTTATCAATTTGTGAATGGAAAAAAAATTATTATTAGTATTAGTATTTTTAAACTTATATCCTTATTGATTTACTCAAATTTAAAATGTACATGTTGATTAAATATAAAATTAAATGTTATATCCAACAAAAATATTGGCATTGCATACTTTTAATTAACCAACAATAAAAATTGAAAATGCATGATATATATAAAAGGGATGCTCAATAAATTCACGCCCTCCATGGACGCTCAATATAAAAGGGACGTGGATGCTCTTTTATCTTTCAGAAAGAAGATCACATCCGACCCATATGAATCGTTGTCCAACTGGACGGCCGAGAACTCAAATAATGTGTGTTGGTGAACCGGTATTAGATGCAGACAACACACGGAAAAAATTGTTGCTATAATACTTCCTGGATTAGCATTGCAAGGTACTCTTTCGCCATCTCTTAGCAGACTTTCTCTTTTGCGCACTTTCAATCTTTCTCACAATAATCTGATAGGAAGAATTCCACCAGATTATGGGCAAATTAAAGCGTTGGGAACACTTGACCTCCGCTTTAATTTGCTCACAGGTTCCATTCCCAAAGCACTGTGTAATTGTACACAACTTCAATGGATCGGCCTTTCATATAACATCTTAACATGTATTTTAGCAACAAAATTCGATAGTTTGGGCATGTTGAAACATCTCGACTTGTCCTACAATGGTCTGAATGGTACCATTCCAATTTCACTCGGCAATTGCACATCTCTTTGAGAGTTGATCATTGGACACAACAAACTCAATGGTCCAATCCCCTCCAATTTGGGGTTTATGAGAAGTCTATCTGATGTGGATTTGAGATTAAATTCATTGAGTTGTCACATCCCTCCAACTTTGGGCAATTGTACTCACCTATGGTTTGTTGACTTCTCTCACAACGATATGATATGAGTGGAAGCATTCCAATTGAGTTTAGGTTGCTGCATAAACTTAAGTACTTTGTATTTATTTTCCAATCAATTGGAGAACGTCATTTCTCTTTCACTGGGAAATTATTTTTTCCTTAAGATATTGTGTCTGGGGTACAACAAATTATCTGGCAACATACCACTTCAGTTGGGTAATTTGACAGATCTTACAGGCTTGGGATTAAGTGGGAACAGTATTCAAGGCTCTCTGTCCATGAATTTATTTAGGCTTCCCCTCTCCATCTTATGCCTTGGTTTAAATATCCTTACAGGGAAGACTTCGGAAGACATCAAGAGACTGAACAAGGTTGAATACCTTTCCCTCCATACTGACAAGTTTACAGGGACAATTCCCAAAGCCATAGAAAAGCTTCAATCACTCAAAACAGTTAGTTTTAGAGTGAAAAAGGTTAGAGCAGACATTTATTATTATTTAAAAGTGACACGTGTCAGCTCCACCTTGAATTTAAGCACGGAATCACACATCGATCTAATACTAGACTGTAAAATATGCCTCTCGACGCAACCACATCGCATATGACATCTAAAGTCTTCACTTGAATATTTAGATCTTTTGATCAATCGAAACCTTTGATTTGCATTCAAACAACTTAAGTGGCATTATATCACATTACATAGGCCAGCTAAATTCTTCTCTTAAACATTTAGATTTTTCATAAAACAACCTTGAGGGAAGGATTTCTGAGTCATACGAAATCGTACTTTGTTTAATAACTTCAATAAGATTCTACCAACATCTTTGACAAATTAACAAGTGAGATTACTGAATACCAAACAATCTTTGGAGACTCTGTTGTTTTGCAATAAATTAATCGTTCCCATGAAAGATACAAGGTTGGGAAGATATTGATGGGTTTAGATATATTTTATTAATAGATGAGCAAGGATTCACATAAAAGTGGTTGAATGTGTTTTAGAATATGTACACATGATAAACACAATATTTGATTTATCAAACAATAATTTTACAGGAGAAATACCTATCAGAAGTTTAGATTGTGGTTGCTAAATTTATCTAGAAACCATTTGGAAGGGCAAATCCCTACATCCCTTAGTAACATATCTTCTCTGCAGCACCCAAAAATAATTTGAGTGGAGGAATCCCTCAAAGCATCTCTAAATAATAAGTGCTTATGGGGATATCCCTTGCAACTATGCAAGCAAAAGACAATACCTAGAGGAGGCCATAACAATATTGAGACTAATAATGTTAAAGTGAGATGGTTGAGTTGGGAACAAAAAAAAATATCATTGATAGCATTAGGGATGGGAGTGGCAATTATATTTGGGAGAATTGTTGATATTATCATGATATGGGAAAGAATTAAGAATTGGGTGTTGGATGTGCCTCACAATATGCCACAAAATTATTATGGATTGTACCACTTTCCAACATAAATATAAATAAAGTGATAAATTTGATATATATTTTTTTTAATTATTAATAAAAAAAAATAAAAAATTTTATTAATTTATAACGTTGTAATATTTGTTTAATAATATTTTGGAATTTTAATTTAATAAACAAGTTTAAAATCTAAATTCAAATAAAGATTATAATAATGAAATTATGTTTTTTAATTCTACCATTTTATTAATTATATCCATTTTTATCCATCAAAAGAAATATATTTATAAAGTAAGTTAAACTTTTACCTATGGTTTATGTTTTTCTTCAAAAGCAATTAATCAATAGGTTTAAGATGAATCTACACTAGTTTAATTTTTCAGATGTTGTCAAGCATGTAGCACCTGGCTACTCTTGTTATTATTTTTTAATGTTACCTTATGTATGTGACAACATCTCCCCCATACTAAAGTGTAAAGCACCTAGCTACTCTCGTTGTATACATACCCTACCCCCTTTAAATTTGAACTTGTGACCTTTTAAGAGGAAACACATATTCTTAACCATTAAACCCATGAAAGAAACACATGTTCTATATCTAATTGAAACAAGAGAAATCATTCAAACTTATGATAATATATTTTTTTATATATTTTGAGTGACTCGTTTACAACCACATGATGTTTAGAGTTGACAAAAAAAAATTGTTCCAATAACATTTTCAAAGTATGGGACAATTATGAAACGAACGAGACTCAAGTCATAGACGTCGATTTTTTTTTATATTTTGAGTGACTCATTTACAACCACATGTTCAGAGTTTAGGAGAAATAGTCCATGGATTTGTCAAGTATATATGCTTTTTAATTCATTTACAACCGCATTTTCAAAGTATATATTCTTTTTAATTAATTTACAACCGTACTTTCATAGTTTAGGAAAATTATGAAACGAATGAGACTTAAGTCACATACGTACACGAGATTAACGCTCACGCCCAACCCTATAAGTCGTTGCTATAATACTTCATGGATTAGCATTGCAAGGTACTCTTTCGCCATATCTTGGCATACTTTCTCTTTTGCGCCCTTTTAATCTTTCTGACAATAATTTGACAAGAAGAATTCCACCAGAGTATGGGCAACTTAAAGAGCTGGGAACACTTGACCTCCTCTTTAATCTGCTCACGGGTTCCTCCATTCCCAAAGAATTATGCCAAAGAATTATGTAATTGTACACAACTTCAATGGATCGGGCTTTCACATGACAGCTTAACAGGTACTATAGCAACATAATTCGATCGTTTGGGCATGTTGAAACATCTCGACTTGTCCAACAATGGTCTGAAGGGCCCCCTTCATGAGAGGCACCCTAATTACCCCCTTATGGAGGTGCAAGTTTATTTGGAACACCAAAAACCATCTTTTGGGATTGGAAAGGAAAAGGGTTGGTAAGTCCAAGGCCTTTTGTTGTGTTAACAAACACTAAGGATCCTCCATCTTGACGCACTCATGAGTTAGATGGTCCTTTTTACATATATTGCAAGGAAAATTAACCGTCTTCTTCTTTTTATTCTCCCCAACATTATTATTAGGGTTATTCATCATAGGTCCCTACTTGGAGTTTTTATTTTTTACTTTTTTTTTCCCTCTAGGTTGTTGGGTAGGTTTTGAGTTAGAATCCTGAATCAAAAGGGCATCAGAGGAATGAGTGGGACCTAGCATTTTAGTAGTGTTTTGCATAACTACAAGTGAATTTGATTATAAGGACATTTGTCCCATTTGGTTCAACACCTGGTTAGCTATGGAATTATCAATTGAACCAATCACACCATTGGTGCATCATCTAAGATTTGGTTTGGTAGGATGTTTTTAAGCTCATGGTGCATTAGGAAAACTCTTGTAAAAAACCAAGATTGAGAGTAAATCAAATCAAACTATTGGGCTCTTATAATTGCATGTTCTTTGGTAGTAACCCTCGATAAGGCCAAATCCTTGGAAATATAAAGTAACAATGATTTCACAAACTAGTCAACTAAAAACTCATTAAGTATATTAACCTTGATCATTTGGCATCTAGTCCTTCTCTATTCATGGGTGTGATCGGAGATATGAGTGGAGGTGCCCTATCGAAATGAAATTAACAACTTTATTCCTATCTCAAGTGGACAGATAGTTGGAAATGGTTAAGGAAATTCATTGCCAAGGCTATGCATTCATGGTATGGTGCATGTGAAAGATTGATATACCACATCGCGACTATTCCTATCAAGGTGCACTAGAAGAGTCGAAGTTTGGTTCTGTCATCCATTAATGAATGTGGCAAGCACTACAGATGAAATTCCATGACATGGTTATTGGGATCTTCTCCATCTTTTCCTTCAAACTTAGGAATGTCTGAAGGTAATATAGTAGGTACCAAAGGTCAGTTGGGATTATGTAGCATTGCGTCATTGGTTAACCTCATTAAATCTATAAGATTCAACATCGAAAAAAATAACAATTTGGCTTGGGAAAAAGAATTCCAACCACTGGGAACTTGTCCCATCATCTGATTTCCACTAATAAAACTACTTCATAGGATGCTTCTACCAATATGCATGAAAGGAGGATTTGTTCGAAATAACAAATTTTGCTAGAAGTTTCAATTGTGGGAACATTTTGTAGAAAAACTTCATTAAAACATATTACTCATGCATCGAAAAGTTGTGTTCTCCATAGGTATGCCAAAATATGGAATGAATCCACTCAATATTGATGTTATGGAGGCATGCATGTTCCCTCCTCTACATGGGAATACTAGGAAAGGGATACATGAACTCCCCACTGACATATTGAAGTTGGGAAAAACAGGTGATGCATTGATAGTAAAAGGTGGCATCCCCAAAGAGAAAAGATTGCTACTTTGAGGAATAGAGGTCGTGGTGCCTATTTTGTTGTTGGGGGTTACTAAGGGAGAAATGGCACCTGCAATAAAGATCCCATAGATACGAGGATTAGTACCTAGGATGGGTGTACCTTAGGCAGGGGGACTAATACTCCCACCAGTGATACTAGATACGGGGGTGGTAGTGCCCCCTATGCTTAAAGTACTGCCATAATTATTGATTAAATTATTGATCTTTGTAGCATAAAATCACAAATGTGTAAGAGAAGAGGGATTTGTGGGTCAGTAAGGGAAGTATTAAATTTTTTTTTAAACAAATTAGGAATGTCTTCAATTTTTGTTGTTTGAAATTGTCTTGTAGGGCAGAGGATGGAACCATCTCAGGTCCATTCCAATTCCTTAAATCCCTTTCTGATCCAAGTGGATATTGGTGGCCACCCACCTATTCCAAATTCCAACTGGCTCATCTTGATAGTTTTCAGTTCAACACGTTTCTCTGTAATGGGGACATTTATTTGTAATTATGGGTTCTTCACTTTTGGGGTTGTCTTGAAGCCCTACACAACATCCAGGTGGATAATGGTGGCTGCCCACCTATTCCAACTGGATTATTTTGGAATTTTTCATGACAGTACATCTTTATGTACTTCTAGGGCCGTTTTGGGGGCCTAAACATTTCTTTCTTGGCTTTCCACAGTCAAACTATACACAAAGTCAATGTTTGACGACATAATGCATAGTTCTCAAAAATACCTTTCCAACGGGCTATCACACGCCTAAAACGGAGATTGTATGCAAAAGTTACAACCCCGGGAAGTTGATGTACTAACTTACCCCAATGGGGCCCACATGACTTTTAGTGTGTCATCTCCTAGGGTTAGGGTTTTGGATGTCTAGGGTTTTGGCATTCATTTTTATTATAAAAAAGGCCTTCAGAGCCTCATTGTACTCATCTTCTTGCGAATGAGCATAGTCGTCACATCTCTTCTCGGAGATAAGTTGCCACCATTCTAGCAAGTCTTTCACTTTGTATTTTTACAGTCTCTGTACATTTCTTTTATTAATAGAAATCAGGTATTACTATATTTTTCTATTTCTAGTAATATTTATGTGCACTTCATTGCAATATCTCTTCTTTCATTTCGTTCCAAAAATAATCTGGATGAGTGGTATCAGAGCAGGCAACTCTTGATCTTTTTTCAGTGCATGTCCCCAACAAGATCCGAGTATAGCAAGTTTGGTCTCGAGATTGTCTCTCTTGAAGAAAAATCTCTCTCGCACGCCCAAGAAACCCTCCATGGAGGAAGAAAAGAAAAACAATGGATCAGAAGATTATATTAATCTGTTGCTTGAGAAAGCTCTCACGCGACAAAGGGATGAAATGGTGGAGAGTTTTTCCAACATCCTTCAATGCCTGCCGATAGCAACAGGTGCATCTTCATCAAGCGGCCACTTTGGAGGAACCTCTCCCTTCAAGGAACAATTTAATTTTGATATTCCCGTATTTGAAGGTCAAATAGATGCAGATTCCTTAGAAAAATGGTTAAATTTGCTAGAAGGTTATTTCTCTGTTCACAATTTTTCCGATAGGGAAAAGAGCACCTTTGCACTTGATCTAGGTGGATATTGGTGGCCAACCGCCAATTCCACTTGGACCCACACCATTGTTTCTTTCAGTTTTCCAGTTTCCTTAATTGTAGCACAATTTACTATTTTTAGCAGTTTTTCGGGTCCTAAACTTCCAGAGCCATTTTGAGGCTCTAAACGACGTTTTTTGGGCATGAATTCTTTGACAAATAATAGATCGTTTCGGACTCAATATTTGTTGTTAGAAGTGTAGTCCTTGGATAGATATTTCTAACGATGTATCATGTGCGTCAAACAGAGATAGTATGCCAAAGCTACGACCCCAGGAAATTGATGTACTAATTTACCCCAACGGGGCCCATATTTTGGCATTTCATCTCCTAGGGTTAGGTTTTTGGATGTTTAGGGTTTTCCATTGTTTCTCAATAATATATAGGCCTTCAAGCCTCATTGTAACAGAGAGAGTTTAGAGGCCAGTAGCCGCCACATCTCTTCTCAGAGATAAGCTACCAGTGCCCCAGCTATTTTATTTCCATTATGTTTGTAAGCATATTTCAGTCATTTGTTGTTAATGAAATGAAGTTTTACTTCCATTGCATCTATTCGTTTATGTGTGTTTATGTATTTCATTGTTTTCCTACATAAATCCGGATCAACACTCCTCAAGGCTCTCCCCCATGTCAAACATTGGTGGGAAACTTACTGGGAGCAAAGTTCCACAGAGGAATCTAGAATATATTGGGTTGAGTCCACTTGGTAATTTTTTGTTGATGCGGCCAAGGAACAATATTACCATGTTGATAACTATGAAGACTAGTACATGAGATGGATCACACTATGGCAAGAGAAGAGCCAAACAATGTCGGAGTTCACAAATACTTTCCATACCTTGCGCACCAAGTTGGGTATCAAAGACTCTGAGCGGCATCTGGTTTTGAAATACCATGGGGCTTTGCATAGGTACATCCAAACCAAAATGGATTTCCTAAACATCTCATCATTGGGAGATGCCTATCGATATGTTGTCAAAATTGAGCAGAAATTTAGGCACCAGAACAAATGGGAGTCCAGGTCTGCAAATCCGCAACAAATAAAGCATGATAAAGATGGCCCTAACCAACAACCTCCTAACAACCAGTTCAAGACACAGGAAAATAAGGGTAAAGGAAAGACGAAGAATGAAACTGGGAAGTGGTGAGACTTCCACAAAATCCCCTGGAACAACACCTATGAATGTCGCTCTAAACAGTCATTGATGGTCGAGATCAAAGACAAGGAGCCAAACCCTAATTCAGAATCTGATCTAGAAAAAAATGAAAAAAGAAAAA
>JASDQU010501699.1:53096-63690 GCA_032191745.1 Picea mariana | reverse complement strand
TTTTGGTCATGGGCGGAATGTTAGGTCAAGAGACATGGTTTCGAGCACATGATTTTGGTAGCCTGTGGTTTTTTAGAGCCCATGGATTGAATGTAATGAAGCCTTTAAAGGGCTTAGGATACTCCATTGAAATTAGCCTGGAGGTAAGAGGTGAAAGCTCACTTGTCTGGCTTGGCCGATTTGGTCAAGGAAGTATATCTCTATTGGTCATGGTGATGAAGCTAAGGGAAGCAGATTGTGGGATCCCTCTTTCCACAAATCATTAGTAGCAGAGATATGAGAAACTGTTCAGGATCACAAAGGGAGATTTGTTTGCAAACTCAGAGAACCATTGCATGGCCTAAGGTAACCAGGCAGTCATACAAGATGTTTGATTCCTTCATGGTGAGCCAAGTTTCTTAAGAAGTGAATATGATCATTGTGTTTATGGCATATTCATTATCTTGATGTTATGTTGATGATATGCTTGTTGCAAGCAAAGCAAGGTTGAGATTAGCAAGTTAAAGGCTCGGTTGTGTTGATGATTCCATCTTTATGAGACATTCTCCAGGTCGTTCTCCTCTGGATTGAATTGAGACGATCTGTGAGAACGCCCATGTGATGGGTGAGTCATACTCCTCTGGACTGAGTTGAGATGACGTGTGTGGTCTCTTGTCGTGCTCCGTTGGATTGAGTTGAGACGACTTGAAATGGTCTCCTCTCGGACTCCTATGGACTTAGTTGAGTCCACTTGAGATGGCTCTCCGGATAGTACTCCTATGGACTTAGTTGAGTTGATCTATTGAGAGTGACGTCCCTGTGGCTGAGCACAGGTGGACGTGTCCCTAGTGGCAGAGCACTAGAGGATGTGTGAGATCCCTTGCTATATTGTCAAAGAGTAAGACTTTGGTAAAACCCTAATTTGTATTGTAAAGGGTACAAGTCAGCCCCACCATGTAAAGATAATTAATATTGTGTAAAGATTAATTATATTGTTGAGTTATAGAAGTCGGCCCTATTGTGCCAATAGACACATCCATTTGATGTGCTAGGTCATGTATAAATAAGAGAGTTAGATCCCCATTGTGGATCACTCACTCACACTTGTTTCATTATCTCAACACCTACTTGTAAGGCTGAAGTGTGTACTTCTCTTGGGCGCAATCTTTCTTGGTCATAAAGCACCCTCTTGTGTGGACTAGGGTTTGTGGTGAAAGGGTGATCTTCTCTTGACTCTATAGCAAAGGATTGTTGGGTTTTTCCCTTGGTTGAGAAGGGTTTTCCCAGTATAACTTATTATCTTCTTGTGCATGGTTATTCTTGTTGTGATCTTGGTTACTGCAGCGATTGTATATTGTATCGTTGCATTGTTTATGGTTCAAGTTCATGCTAAATTGAAATAAACTACATGTGCTTGAGCTAAGCATTAAAAATTCAACAGGTTGGCTAGGACCAATGTGACCAGAACCGGATCGGAACTGGTAAAACTGGCCAGTCCGACCGGTTCACAGGGCTTACCGGTTCAAACCGGACATTCAAACCGCTTTTGACCGGTTCCGTACAAAACCGATTTTTCGGGTTTTTTTTTTTTTCGTACGGCTGGAAAAGTTAGGGGATTTGCAAATTTTTTGAAAAAAGTAAAAAAAAAAGAGACTCAACCAACACCTTTTGACAATGAAGACCTTTCCTGGATAGATTTGGATCCCCAGACACATTAAGAGAATGTGTGCACTGAGGTTGCAACTATATCTTTGCCTTCTGGACCAGGGAATCAAGCCAGGCTCGGAATCCCCCTGTTGAGTCTACTCATGTTGAGGATGTAGATGATGACTCTGAGTCTGAGTCTTAGTCTGAGTTTCAGTATGCAGATTCAGACTATTAGATTGTGTAGTCTCTACTCTCTAGCCTCTAGCCTAGACTCTAGAGTTATTTTTGGACTTTATAGGCCATTTAGAGCCTTTTTGATGATGTATTTTGATTCATAATCCAGATATTCATATGACTATGGAGTGCACTTGCCACTTACTGTTAGTGCTATTTTGGTTTTATACAATGTTACTTGTTACATATGTATATGAGAAATTTTTGTATACTGGTTTGGATTCACATGGATGCACATGAATATGTATTTTTTTTTCAAAATTTGAATATTTTATGTATTTTTAGTGACCGGTTTTTTGATCTGGTTTTTTTCCGGTTCCGGTTCGGTTCCCGTTTTTTGGGTTGATCGGTTCAATGACCGGTCCGGTTCTGGTAACCTTGGCTAGGACTTTTGATGGAGGATCTAGGAGCAGCAAAACAAATCTTGGGCAGAGAAGTATACAAAAACGGGAAAAATGGTAAGTTGTGGTTTTCACTGATGAGGTTCAGTGTGAACTTTGTGAAACCGATAAATATCCCTGTAGTTTTCCATTGTAAGCTTTCTTCGAGTGTATGTCCTAATAGTAAGGAAGAAAGGATTATGTCTCGTTTACCTTATGCAAATGCAGTACGACGATTGATGATTGCAATGGAATGTTCAAATATTTCACATGCAATTGGTGTTGTCTGTGAACACATGGAAAAACCAGGTAAATAGCATGGAAATGGGTGCTTCGGTATCTGAGAAGCACAAGTATCACCTACAGTGGTTGCAGCGATTTAGTTTGTAGTTATGTTGATTCAGTGGAGGTGGAGTGTCGATATTTAAGCAAATTGTGCATACATGTTCACGCAACCAGTATTGTTAGAGAAGCTTCGGTGGTGTTTGGCTTCTCTTGGCTTGCAGGAAGGTGATGTTTGATTCGTTGGGCAAGGTATTAGGAAATTGTTGTCAAGGTGGAGATTGTCGGGTTGTGACAACACACCTTGAGGTTACATTTGATTGGGCGGAGGTTTCTCAAGTGTCGGGCTTTCCATATGCCTGGAAACGCTTGAGAATCTCCTGTTTAAATGAAGAAGCCCATGAGGAGCTTCTTGAGACTTGCATTCATTTCTCCATTACTTGGCTGAGCAATAAATATTATCATTGCCCCCCATCTATTTGTCTCTGCTGTGTGTGATGTTTTATTTTTCTCTATTTTTGTCTCTGTTCATGAATTCTGTTTGCAGGCCTGAAGTCCAACACTATGAGCAGTAAACCCAAGGGACTGTTAGACAAATCAGCTACAAGATTAAATAAGAAAATTTGATTAACGTCCAACAAATGACCACAAAAGTAGCTCATCGCAACTAAAAAAGTACATCCAGAGTAGGTACAAAATGGGAGTGCAAAAGCACCTCCTAGAGTGTCTAGCTAAAAGATAAATGTTCTAGCTCAGGGAACTCCTGCAGGCAATGCTGATCTTGGTCCAGAAGGCAAAGCTGATCTTGATCCAGAAGAAAACATGATGGACGAGGATTCCAGGTCAGAAGAAGAGGTAGAGAACCAAACAGCACACGAGGAAGCAAAGTATGAAGAATTTTTGTCTAAACAGTCAGCAAATGTATGTTTTTGGTTTACTCTTAGGAGGACAATATGTCCGTCAATACTGTAGTAGAAAAACACAGGAAATTAGGGACAGCAGTGATAGGTCTGAATCAGACTTGCTTTATATTGGTTTCAACTGGGTGCTTCACACCTTCCATCTTTTGAAATTTCTGTATATTTTTGCTCCGGATAGGCCGAAGCACAAGTATCAGTTCCAGTAAAAATATTAAAAACTAAAAATAACTTTTGCTACCCGACTAAAACAAGGTATTTGGATTACCTTGACATCTGGTGGTATGGATTCCAACCTAGGTTTCCTGCAGGGAACAAAGGCAGAACCCCCTCCGGAAGCCCTAATTTCCCTCAAATGCGTAAGATAATTGTAGCCATCGTCGGGAAAACCGAGCTCTATGATTTCTTTTCTGATGTGATCAGGCAGAGGGCCTTGCCCTTGCCCATTGTTCGATCCATAGGGCTTCGGATGAGTGCTCTTATATTTATCTTTCTTGGGCCTGGCGTTGGGTTCTTCGTCTGGATCTTCGTCGGCGTCAGCGAAGATGGAGTCGGCTTCTTCCTCTTCCTCTTCCTCTTCTAAATTGGCGCGAGGGTCATCGTCTGTGAAGCCCGGAACGTAACTTGTGCCATCGTCGACCCGCGTGAAAACCCTATCACCGTCGCTTAAAAACCCGAATGGATCAGAGGATGTTGACGATGAATCTCTGCAAACCAGACGGAATGTTGCAGAGTTCTTCTTGTTCACGAAGCTTTTCTTCTTTCCCATGGCTGGAATGCTGCCTCTTGCTTACTTCTCTATCTCTCTCTGCGTCACTATGCTGCTAACCAACAGAAACCCTCTCTAAACCCTATATCTATATAATTACTTTAAAAACTAATAGTGGTGAGATGATATTCATCATATTGTCTTCTTCGTCAGAAATCTCAATCGTAATAAATTTCACGTAGGAATAAAGTTTCACCGTCAGAAATCTCAATCGGAATAGAGTTTGCCCTTAGGGTTTTGTCAACCTATTGATATAGGTGGTAAAAAATTCAATTAAATTTATGAATTAAATATCTGTATCATATACATATCTTTTGATATATGGATTAAATCTCTATATAATCATACCCACCTACCAAAAGGAAGTTCACAACAAAAATTAAAAGTCTTTATTAAAGAGCGGTACTACACAAGGAATCTTATCTATAAAAGAGCAAAGAGCGGTAATACACAATGAATGTTATCTATAAAAGAGCAGTAATACATAATGAATGTTAATGTTATTTGAGGATGTTGTATTATGTTTGTGTAAAGTTTTATTTTTTTTAGTCTCTGTCGAAGGTTTGATTACAAAATTTTGCATACTTTTTATTGTTTGAATTACAAAACTAAAAACATTATTTTTATATAATAAAAAACCCCATATATGTCATGATCTGATTGGATAATAGATTTGAGGTTTTATTGTCAACTTCGTTATTCCCAATGAATTATATGTTGTCATATTCAAAGTTTTTATCATCTACGTTACTTTTTTAATTTGTATTATTCATACTGAAATGTTTAGATATCCAAAGTTTATAACGATTGACAATTCGTTGACTTTATATTAGTTTTTTCGTATGACTACAAATTTTTGCATAATTTCTATTGTTCGAACTACAGAACTAAAAACATTATTTTTTATTATTTATATAATAAAAAAACCCATATATGTCATGATCTCGTTGAATAATAGATTTGAGGTCCTATTGCCAACTTCGTTATTCCCAATGATTTATATGTTGGCATATCCAAAGTTTTTATCATCTACGATGTTTTTGAATTTGTACTATTCATATTGAAATGTTTGGATATCCAAAGTTTTGAGCATGGATAGTCAGTTTTCATATTACTTTATCATCTTAGTCAATTTTTTTAGCATAGTGCCCAGTGTTCGAACTATTGTTATTCTTATTGTTGTTATTGTTGTTGTTATTTTTTATTTTTTATTACTATTATTATGTTTGATTTTTCTTTATTGTTGCGTACTTCAGTTGAGGTCCTGCAGTTGCAGTTGGATCTCTTTGTGGTTGTTCACTGGTTTGTTGTTCTTCAACTTTGCAAGCAGTTGGACTTGTTGTTGCGGTTTGCAAGTTTTTGGAGCTGTGCTTCTGTCACCCCTCGTTGATGGGTAAGTTTATGTGCCATCGTTTTGTTGCTTGCTATTTGCACCTTGCAAGCAAGAATTTTCAATAGTAGGAGTCCATGCCTCGACATTCTGTTGCAGAACATCTTTCTGTGTGGCTGTTACGACCAGAATCGTTTCCTTGTTCTTGAATGTCAATGTTCTATACAGAACCCGCCTTTGTCGCAGCTGTGGTGACATAAAAAAGAAAACTGGATGTTCTCCTCTTATTTTTTGTTCCTGGAAACCATGTGTTTCATGCATTTTTTCCAGGTTGTTCCCTTCCAATCACATATGCCAACTTCCACATCCTGGATATCGTACCATAGTTGTTTCCAAAATAGCAATGCAAAGGGGTTTAGAAAACAAATTCGGAGTTGTCACAAGGGGGCAAGCATCTGCCAGGGTCTTGTGATAGGAAATGCTTTTATTCTCTGAGTCAAAAACTTCRTCCACCTGTTGCCTTTGTCCTGTCCTTTCTATCTTGCAAAGCATCTTCTGCCTTTGAGAAACTTGTAGGATGCACGCGATGAATATGTTCAAAAATGATATGCCTTGAATACTCGGTCTTTACGCTCAGCAAATTTATAGTGTTATTTATTTGCGTTGTCTCTTCTGTTTGGTTCATTGTTCATTGTACGTTTATTTTCTTGTCATATGTTGTGGCGACTAGGGGGGATTGAATTTGACAAGAAGAAGGTTGAAGGATACGTAGCAGAATTGGTACGCAGTTCCGCACTTGTAATTTTCTATTTGTCTTTTTTTTGTTTTTCGTTTTTTCTTTTCTTTTCTTTTCTTTTCTTTTCTTTGTTTTCATACAAACTGAAAATAGCTAAGAAACAACTAATCACAGTTTAAGAGATGAAACAAGTAATAGATGTTGAGTCCTATGAAATAGATACAGACTCCATTGTACATGACAACATCGATGACGTATTGCATAACAATGGRCTTTTTAGATTAGATGCATTCTCGTATACTGTAGGAGATTGCCTTTTCGATGCATTTCAGGTTCTATTGCATTTTCGTTATTCCTCGACCGACCTACGCAATGGATTGATAGATTATTTCTTGGGTTGTTTAAAAAATGGCGGTGCTGAGGCATTGGAGTCGTATGAATACAAATTGGCATCTAATTTTCTTTGGCAGTTGCATGGAATACATGATGTCACTACGTATTTTTCAAAGATGTGGTTGTCTGCATCTACAATTCTGTCTGCACATGAGAGGGGACTTTGGGGAGATACATTTTGTATACGATGGTTGTCTAAGTGGCTCAATATATCAATTGGAATATGGTCATTGACAAGAAAAACAAGATATCTACTATTCAACAAAACTGCATCTAGCGATCCATACTGCATCTTGTTCCATGATGCCAATCCTGTCAGTGGTCATTATGAACCACTACTGTATAGAAAAATATCCATATGCAATATTGGAGGACCTCATATTTACTTTTCCCTCATTTGCAAAGACCTTGAATCGTAATGGAAACAGATTATGCATCGTATACACTGCCATGGCTTGCAGATAGCAACAATTGTTACATCTAGTTGTGGAGATAGTATGTTCAATGCAATTTGTTATTTGGTAGCAACAGAGTTCGACGTGTAGTCGTTGTGGCTTTACATTGTACAATCCTTTTACAATGCAATTATAGGCGGCGGCCAACAGGCTTTTAGCTGCTTGCATCAACACCTTTCGCCATATCTCCTAGAAAATATGTTAGCAATTGGAAGTTTGCAATAATACATTGTAAACATGGCACTGCCATATGAAAAAGGAAATGTAGAGGGTGGCAGATTTTGTTTGCAATGGCTATCTATTATATTCAGAGTAAATATCCAAGTCTGGTTGGCCCTGCCAAATGACACTGTCCATTCATGGTCTATTGATTCAAACTACGATCGATCTATTGACATCATCTCGTTGAAAACAGATACGACACATATCCATTATCAACCTTTGATGGGAAATACCACTGGTTTAGGGTCCACTGTCCATGCCACCCAAACCGCATCGAATCTACATACGCGTAGCATGCTGTTTAATGAGAATGAAACTCGTCCAAGTTGCAATGAGGCCATATGGGGCTTAAACAAAAAAACATAGACTAACTTATCACAACTTGAAAAAGGTCATACGTGAAACTCATCCCAATTGTGATGAGGCCATACAAGGCTTAAACAAAAAATGTAGACTAACTTATCACAACTTTAAAAAAGGTCATACACGAGAGAAAATAATACATTGGTAGTATAGGAAATACTGTCAGTTATGTAGTTCGAACAATAGAAATTATGCAAAAATTTGTAGTCATACGAAAAACTAATATAAAGTCAACGAATTGTCAATCGTTATAAACTCTGGATATCTAAACATTTCAGTATGAATAGTACAAATTAAAACAGTCTATGGTGCATAATTTCTATTGTTCGCGAGCCTGAAGAAGAGGTGAACCAAGGAGGTGTGGTTCTGCGAATTGTGAGGGGGCGAATGAGGAAGAGAGTGCCCAAGCTCAGCTTTAGGAGCAGGAGAGCTAGTCTTGTGCAGATGTGACTGAGGAAGCATCCTACACAGCGCCATGAAGACTCCCATGCCACAGAGCTTCCAATTCGTGTGGCCTGCGGAATTCAAATGAAGAATGGAGGGTGGCGACGGAAGGTTTAAACCCATGAAGTGACTGGAGTGGGGTGACAGATTTAATCAGATGCCAGGTGGCTTGTTGCCTGGCCAGGTGGCCTCCTCGTGGTGTGAGCACGCCATTGGCTCGGAAGCACCCCATCCGGGGTTCTAACACTATCTGTTACTTTATTCCTTTTATTCTATTTTATTTAGTCTATGTACATATTACTTGTTTTTTTCTTTACATGTCAACTTATGTTCATGTCCATTTTGTTTTGTACTTTTTTTCATAGAAACAAACAGGAAAAATGGACACAACAAAGAACTCTTAACCATAAATGTAGAAGAATCCATGCAAAGGTGCATATTTCTACCCGTGTTCCATATCCAATAGTTTTTCATTTACTCTGTCTATATTTGTTGCACTGGTTTGCAGCTCTATTTTTTTTTCTCCTTGGATACTCCATATCTTGTTGTACATTAACTTGTCTTTATGTCAATTCTATTTTTTGTGTTGTTATCTTGAAATAAATAAATTTGTAATCCATTTTTTTTTATGTGTTCCTACGTAGCAGCTTGCTTTCATGTCCATTGTATTCTCTGTATTGCTACATTGAAACAAGAACACACTAATTGGGCACAAGGATGGAGCCTTATGTGCCACATCTGAAAAAGATGGAGTGCAATGTGCCGCAACAAATACAATGTGTATGCCTGAGACTAAGAGGTATAGTTACAAAAAACTATGATCTGCATACATTGTCCAAGTTGTCCAATTTAGTTTTTAAAAACTAGTTATTTCATTTGTTTGACAAGTGGAGACAAAAATTTAATTTCAAAAATTATTCACTAATGTGATTTATTATATTTGTACACAAGCATGGAATGAGGAAGCGGTCGGTCAGACTCGTGATAAATTATAGCATTATATAAATTACTATAAATCTTGGTAAAATGTTATAATATTCTATAAATTATTAAATCTCATGTTGCGGTCGGTCAGACTCGTGATACATAAGCATGACTATAAATGTGAACCCGTGAGTCCGCCAACCCCGCATTGTGTCACATCTATTTTATACTATATTTCTATTTTATTTACTCTATGTACATGTCCCTTGCTTTTTTCTTTATATGTCAACTTATGTTCATGTCCATTTTGTTTTGTACTTTTTTTCATAGAAACAAATAGGAAAAACTAGACATGGCAAAGAACTCTCAACCATAAATGTAGAAGAATCCATGTAAAGGTGCATATTTCTACCCATGTTCCATATCCAATAGTTTTTCGTTTACTCTGTCTGTATTTGTTGCACTGGTTTGCAACTTTGTTTTTTTCTCCTTGGATACTCCATATCTTCCTGTACATTAACTTGTCTTCATGTAAATTCTATTTTTTGTGCTGTTATCTTGAAATAAATAAATTTGTACTCCATCTTTTTTTTCATGTGTTCCTATGTAGCAGCTTGCTTTCATGTCCATTGTATTCTCTGTATTGCTACATTGAAACAAGAACACAGTAATTGAGCACAAGGATGGAGCCATATGTGCCACATCTGAAAAAGCTGGAGTGCAATGTGCCGCAACAAATACAATGTGTATGCCTGAGACTAACAGGTATGGTTACAAAAAACTATGATCTGCATACATTGTCCAATTTGTCCAGCTATATGTTTTTCCCATAGTTGATGTGTTTCTATCGCTTGCTAATTATCACACTAAGTGTTGTTCTGTGAGGCATACAGTTCTTTCATCCCTTTCTTTTTCCTCTGCTATACTTATCCGTTCTCCCTTTTCTTCTTCCCCTCTATTATTCGTTTCTGATTCTATATTTAGTCCCATGTCTATGCTCGTGGGTTCCCAGGATGGCAGAGTGACAGATTCCATGTCCATCTATATCTTTACATCACGAGTCCGACTAACCGTCATTCATTTTCATAGTTGGCAAATTTTATGGCCGCGGGTTCCTGCGTAGACGCCATCGAACTCTCATGCCACGTGTTCATGGTATACATCTTGCACCTAAAACTTCGGTGATCTACAATTTGACCCCGGATTCGAACCCCCAGGCCTCAATCTACCTATGATGACTCCATCTGAATGCTTGCATATAAATGTGCCAAGTCATATATTTTGTTTATTGCTTGTTGAGATAGATATAAACAACATCTCTTTTATCTTGAACCAGGATCTATTGAGCTCCAGCTATATTCCATGGCTGAAAATATTTTTCCCATAGTTGATGTGTTTCTATAGCTTGATAATTATCAGAATAAGTTTTCTTGTGTCACGAATACAGTTCTTTGCTCCCTTTATTTTTCCTATTCTATACTTACCCATTCTTCCCTTTTCTTATTTCCCTGTATTATCT
>JASDQU010501699.1:35513-49818 GCA_032191745.1 Picea mariana | reverse complement strand
CTTGTTTCATCTTGACAGATTGTTTTGTTGTTGTTATGCATTATTGAGTTTATTCATTATATTATAAAATTGTGTCCTTTTTTCGTAATTACATTTTATGATAAATGATTCTCTTTGCAAGAGATGTACCCAAGGTAAATGGGCAGCTTGCAGTTTCTTAGGTATTCAGAGACAAGCATCTAAAATTTCATCTAAGACAGATTATGATGTGAGACAAGTTGATATTTCTTATTGAACAACACAATCAAGGATTATTTATTAGGCACCTAATAGTTAGTTTTATCATTTCTTTTGGTTAAAAATAACATATAATCCATAATGTTTTAACAATTTATTGATTTCTATCTTTTGTAGAACATGTTATCACGTTTGATCCTCCAAGAGGGTATCTTTCAAGAAGTCTCACTTTGGAAGAAGTCATAGATACCATATTGTTTTGCAGGTCCATAGTTCACAACCTTTCCTACAAAGATCTACGACTACAACGATGGAGAAGGAGAATCCACCTATTGAAATTCTCCGACCTATGGTTACCATCGTGGGGAGGTCTAAAGGAATGAAGTTTAACTCATGAATAGTTGATGAAAAATTTGGAAAAAGTCATTGATGTAGATGATTTTCATGTACTTGTCCCAGAGCTTGATGTTGTTAAGAGTATGGAGACATTTTTTTGTCATGGACTATTTGATCAATGATCATCATGCATTAGTGGATATTCAGCCTGAAACTCAAATGTATTGTGATAGTGCTCGACTTTTCATATTTTGTATATATAATATTTATGTGGTTCAAATATATATGTTTGTACTTGATCTTATTTATAGTATTGTTAATTAATGTTGCAAGTTTACATGTTTATATAAATTTAATTTCTTTCCACTAATTCAATTGCATAAATGAAATTTTTATTTATTGTTCAAGTATATATATATATTGTTTCATTGATATTAGATCAATATCAACATTGTATGACATTTTTTTAAATTATTCAAATAATATTAATTTATATTGAATAATAATGATGAAGAAAAATAAAATGAACATAAACCTACAAAACTAGTAATAAATATAATGAATATGAACTACTAAATCAGAGTTATTACTATTATTGTAGTCGCATTATAATGCACTAGGATTATACTATTTGCATAGTGCTTTATAACGCGACTAAATATCTGAGTAAAATGGTAAAAAATAATGACTAAATAAACTAATAAATATGTTACAAGATGACAACAATTAATGACTAATTAAACCAGTAAATGTACTACAAAACAGTGACAATTGATGACCAAATAAACGAGTATATGTACTACATAATGGTGACAATTAATCAATAAATAAATGAGTAAATGTACTACAAAATGGTGACAATTAATGACCAAATAATGAGTAAATGTACTACCAAACGATGACAAGTAATGACCAAATAAACAAGTAAATATATTACCAGATGATGAATCAAGTCAACCAATTCATGATTAAGCGAGATACAACTAAAAGTTAGTCGGGGAAAAGAGACTGCAAATTTGCTAACAATAGTCACCGACTAAAAAATAGTCGTTGAAATCCAAATTTTAGTAACAAATTACCCATTTTGTACTACTGACAGGTGCGTACACAAAGCTACAAAGCACTGGTGCATTTATACTTATTACGCAATAGTCCGCCTTTTTTGTTGTATGCAACATCGATGATTTTTTTGTTTATGTATGCACCGGTTCATATTTTTTGTTTCATGAAGCACCGATGTTCATATAAATATTATGCACCAGGTCATTCTTTTTGTTTTATGGCACACATTGGTGCTCGTATAATTTGTATGCATTGGTGTCTATATTACCATGTGCACAGGAGGGAAGTGAAATTTTGAACATTTGAGGTGAGATGTCAGTGCCATTCTTTGTTCCTAAGCACCGATGCGTATATCATATGTAAAGCACCAATGCATATTGTAATCATGTGCACCGTAATATTTTGAAACAATAAATATAATCGTATGTTATGTCATTTAAAGTAGCAGTGCTCTTTCAGAATTTTTAGCATTGATGCTTCATTAGGCACTAGTGCGTATAACTCATAAAAATGCATCGTTTAGTGAGTTCAAAAGAGTACAGTGCACTAGTGCATATATATTTTAATTAATTGTTTTTTTTTTACAAATTTTCAATTAATCATCTCAAATCAATTTTTTATAATAATATTGATTTTTGTATTTTTGTTAATGCATTTTGATATAATGATTGCATTAATGCGTTATGCAACAAATTACTTCTTTGTTATTTGTAACAATGTAAATCATCCATATATTAATTAATCAACAACACAACATTTTACAACATTCGACAATGCAATAAAATAAGAAACTCACTTTATTATATATGAATAAGTGACCCATCGTCATAAAAAATGGGACAACGTAAAGGTTCACAATAATCAAAACACAACCAATATGTAATTGTTACACTTATTGGTAATGTCATCACATGATTTGTACTTATGCAAAGCCTTCCACAATAGGCCAATCTTGTGTAACAACTAGAAGTACATGTCACTGTCACGTAGACAAATACTTCCCTCGTTTTAGTGAAGGACAGAGGTCCAACACATGGGAGGCTTCTCTAGTGACCTTAAGGAATCCTGTAGAAATATTAGCCAAGCCTCTAGCCCCCTATCTTGATCACTCAATGAGGTAAGTTAGATCCAGAAAGATGAGAGGGTTGGGTTTGTTTTACAAGGTAATCAGTTAACCTGTGCGAGACAAGAAACATTCCAATGCATATAATGATGATTACAAGGTTAAATCAGTGATTAAACACCTCTAGAACACTAACTTATCAACAAGAATGATCGTTGTTGTAAAATTGCAATGGTAAACCAATCTATATCAACAATAAGTAATTTGCAACAACAATAAGAAAATCAACACTGAAAATTAGCAATTGTGTCTTAGAATTTAGCCCTTAACAAGCATAACAATATCTAATTGCTAAACAATGATTATGAGCAATTTTTGCCACAATATTAAGTAAATATTCAACAATATTGCAAGCCCCGATGGTTGTATCATTCATTTATGACAACAACAAGATCATCAATCATTCTTCAAAGCGTTGGAGTGAAATTGGCTTGCCAATGATGTCATAAAAAAGCTAATCTAAGAGAGAGTTTTGAGAGAGTGTGTTCTAGCTACTACTAAGATTTCAACCATCATTTGCAATCAACGAGACTAGTGTCATTTTCTCTTTTCTTGGGCAAATGGAGTCAAGGAAAACACAAAGAAGGTTGTTAAAGGCAAGAGAGTGGTGTGAAGATTAAAACTTGGAATTATACCATCATAGAACCAAGCCCAAACTTCTTGAAAACAAACCTTAGGGCATATACCCTCATAAACCCTAGATGTTGTTTTCTTCTCTAGATTCTAGCAACAAGGTCTTGATTGAACTAGGTTAAACCCTATGGGGATAAGCAATCTTAATCCATAGGAATTGAACTAGCTAAGACAAATCCCCGGGGTATAAACACTCTTAATCCGTAGACTAAGTCATAAATGCTTTAACAAATTATTGATAAATAAAAATAGATAGGAGGATAAACAATCTTAATCCCTCCTAGGGTTTCTATCATACAAAGTAACATGCAACAATTAACCATCTAAAAGAACATCCACCACAATACACCATAAACAAGCATAAACCTTGAAGAAGAACACTTACTAGGTCAAGCGTTATGCATGAGGAAACCCTAACTCAAAGTTCATCCATCGAATAAGAGAAAAGCATCCAACAAGATCCGCCTTCAAAAAACTGTGCACAAGTACTCCAAGTGAATAGAGAGAGAGAGAGACTAGTAATGATGATCTCACAAGTGTGAGAATGGTGAACGATAAAGCTGAGCGCTCCCTCTATTTATATGAGGTAACCAAGTGCTAATGCCCAAAGTAATAGAGTAAAACAACAACAATCCATGATACAAGTGGAGCTAACCCTAAAATAAGCTCTAAAAAGTGATAATACATGCAAATACACCAAAATAGGGCCACACGTGTGGCAGTGTCAAGCTCCCAAAGGGTGAAGAGAGCCTCCCAAGGCCACGTGTCATCATCATATGGTGCAAGCAAGGTGGAAGATCCTCATCAAGTGACATGTCACATCTCAAAGCCAACAAGTGGTGTCTAATGACAAATAAGCCCCATCATCATCAACAAACCCTAGCACATGATGTCATTATCAATATCCCAATGTCCAAGGTGAGGACGACAAGCGTCCAAGTGGAAATATCATACATCATCTCTCTTAGTGGTGTTTAACCATAATCGTGTGCAACGTCCTCCATCAAAAGTTGAATAAGGTATGGGTGATATATCCAAGGTGTGGGATTTTTTTCCATTTGTCAGTCGTCATGTCCATATCGAATGCGAGCTCATCTGACCATTGTCCAGGGTCCAAGAGGTGTGAGAAGATGTACTAAAGGGGTTCAATCACCAGGTGACCCAACACTCTACATCACACATGTTGTATCATGTCCAAATGTGCATAATGTCTCGGGGTGAAAGTACCAAAACGTTGTCCAAAGACCATGTTAGGTGCACTCAAGTCAATCAAAACTGTGGAATCAAATAAAACCAACAATCATAAGATACAACAGTCTTAAGAAGCATATAAAGTAAGCCATCAAGTAATACCGAAGCCAAATGAGCAACTCTCATTAGGTATCCTCTTCAAACTTCACACAAGCCCAAGACTTTATGCAATTTGGCAAACTTAGGTATGGGAGGGCCATGAAAGGAACCTATTAAGTGTGCCAGTACCCAAGTAGAGAGATATTTTCTAGAAGAATCGATCAGAGACATGTAATGAGTATTAGGTGGTCACGAGGTTTACTTATGGGCATGGGGTCATTAACATGCAAGACAATGTATGGACTCACCTCTACGAGTGCCTTTGTAGAGGGTGTTCTTGGCGATTGAGTTACCCTTTCCTCGATGCTTTTTTCATTCCAAACCGCTTCTTTTTTTTTCCTCTTGCTTTTACTTTATATGATTTGTAGGTCCCCTTAAAAAAGGTTTCAAGCATATCACTTCCTTTGCTGTCATTTGGGATATATTCAAGTCTTTCATGATAGATGAATGTGTTTATTTGCATTAGGAATAAGGGTGATCGCCACTAGAGGGTAGACCTCAATGGTGTACTCATGGATTTTAACTGTCCTTACATCCCATTCCTTTATTTTTTTTGCTAGGTGCAATATATCTCTGGGCCTTTAGCCCCTTCTTCTCACAAGAGAATGAGATACATGCCTTTTTGGTGTACATGTAACCACATTACCCAAAAGGTGGAAGAACAGAAGGATCAAGGATGAAAAGTAGTAAGTATGATCGAGAATAGTATATTACCTCTTCCAAGGAACCACCAGTAGTACCCCTTTTCCCTGGGAGTGACAACATGGGACTAGGATGCCCAGGATAGCCACCAAGGAGAAACAAGGCAAAAATCATAACCTATGGGTTCATGATTCATTATCCAACTACCTATGGTCATTAATCAAATGTTGTATGCATTAAATATGGCACTTTACATGAAACAAGGACTAATGTACCTTATAATGTGTCAGGCCACCATCTCCTAATGAGCCTTGCTGATTAAGTGTGATGAGTTGTGCTAGGAGGAAGATGTATTTGAGGGGCTGTTGGGTTGAACTCTATGGACATGTTGATCATCATGATCATCGGGATCATTGTCTTCATTGCGGGCCATGAGACACGGTCTCCTCTAGTTACCCCTAAGTGAGGGGGGTAACATGTAACATGTCCTAATGCAATTGGGACAATATGTTGAGTACATTAAATAATATCCTTGATTTTCACAGGCAAATATTTCAAAGCATACAAATTGCAGTAACATTCAATTATATTGAGTGTCATTCATCACTTGAACTATTGTCATTACTCGAGTAGTGTGCCTCATTTCTTCATCACTTGTAGGCGATATTGTACTTTGAGAGAGAGAGAGAGAGAGAGATTTTACATGATTGTGTAAGTCAAATAGTGTACCATAGCAATAACTATTTCAAAAACAATACACATTCTTTCAAAGCCATGCTGCATGTTGTCTCTCAAAATATCTTATGTTGGATGGACTCCATACTTTATTTCATGCGTGTTTGATACATCATGACAAAGCACAGTCGATATGATTAATATAAAGGTTTCTTGTCGTTCCATTAATTATAAAACAAGGGAAGTTAAAAAACATAGCTACTTACAAATTGTTCAATTAAACCTTGATACTTCAATATGTACTCACAATACATACTTAACCCATTAATGTCTATCAATTCTTCAGTTGGCTCTCTTTGTACGTTAGCACCTATTAGAAGACATCCATGGATGAGTGTAAATTAATTATTTAAATATACAGATCACAACAAACAGGTAATTTTAAGTAAGGCCAAAAACGTAGGTACTCACAGACTTTGTGATCGACGCTTTTATTCTTCATCCTGTCTTATGTGCTAATTGGGTTCCATTTTTTTTCCTTTTCTACAACAAAACAATAAAAAATTAGTATTTCATGCGATAATTAAATCCGATGTACATAAAAGAATACATGAATGATCACATACCTCTGATGCACGTTGTTGTTGGGATGGCTCCCTATGAGGCAATTAATAACGTTCATTTATTTTATCATCTCTTTATATACTTTTTTGGACATCCCCACTAGCATGTATTGGTTTTCCCCTCGTTTGTGCCTTGAAGTTTGCATGACATGCCTTGACCAACACACATCATTAATTTAAACCTACATATAATTAAAATATATTAAATTTTTAATACGACTTAAAGAACTTGCCTTGTTCTCTTGTTCGGATGAGCTACCATCGTGCTTGTTGCAATAAGTTGTTTTCTTAGAACTTCTATCGACCATCTTCTATAAAAAAAATAAGCCAAGAATCATCATATATATAAATTATGAAATGTTTTTTACAAAATAAGATTTTGGTGCATATAATAAAATAGTATGCACTAGTGCATTAAACATATGTATACGCACCAGTATATGATAATCGTGTTCTTACAAATTCGAAAATGTTTTGTTTTCAAATTTTATATTTGTCAGTGCTCTGTAAATTAATAGAAGCACATGTGCCTCATCATTCTTTATTGCGCATCGTTGAACCCATGAACAAATTTAAAACATGACAACTTTGATATTAAAAACAAGGTTATTTTCATTCTAAACTCAACAATGTTGTTGATAGGAAAATGTGCATCGGTGCACTACTCCTATAAAGTGTGAACCGCTAACCACGAAAATATTTTTTTAAATAAAATTGACAACAACAAGGTTTGGAAACCAATGCAATGAGTGGTCCCATTGCAACATATACCAAACACTCCATTTACAAGTAAGCAAACCCTATAAAAATCTATTGCTTAAAAAAAAAAAAAAAACTAGTTGTGAAATATAGAGAGGGAAACCAAGAGAAACAACAAGGAAGCTAGTGCTTCCAATACCGAATGTAACTATGAAACCCCTTTATTTTTTTGAGAATGCATTGAAAATTGTTTGAATCAAATAAGGGAAAGATTGAGATGATCAATAGAATAAAATTACATACCTGAAATTTCTCCTCTGCAAATTTGTATGTTACCTATGGTGATCCCTTACAAATTTGGCTCTTCTGGAAAAGTCTACCCACTCCAAAGTCTTTGCTCGTAAACCTTTCTTGCACAAATATCCCCTCTAAAATTTGGTAAAATAATGGAATAGTGATTAGGGTTTTCATTTATAAACACATACATTTAGAACCATTTATTTTTCATTGTATATTTCAGTGCATTGATGATAAACATGTGCATTTTTTTCTTTTTTGTAACTTACTTTTTCAGTGCTTTATACAATTTATAGCGCACCAATGTGGTTTCGACGTAAACGCACACTAACAAACAATTCAACTGACAAAGTACAAATGCAAACCTCCATAATTAAAGTTTTGCAGAGGTTTTGCTTTGTAGAGGCAAAATTGGAGGTCACTCTTCGACGCCTCTCATAATTTAATGCACAAACTCAATTCTCTACCACTCCCTCGACACTTTGGTTCACATCTCCTCCTCCACAGGTTGCTCGACTTTCTCCAAGATACTGTCCTCGTCATTCATGTAGCCATAATAACTAACGTTAATTCACTTGTAAATCTCATACCTAGACCTCCTCTTCACTTCAAGGGGGCTTATCGAATAACTCTTTGATGTCGGAGAGGAATTTAGTGTTGATGTTTGGGCAACATCGGGAAGACATTATCCTAGATTAATAAGTACTTATATAATAAATAAGTAGTCATTTATTATCCAAGGGACACATCCTTTCATGGATGGTCATCGTATGTTCTCTATATATGGAACACTCATCATTGTAATAATATATCGATATACAATATATCATCTCATATGAAAAATCAACATGGTATTAGAGCGAGACTGGGCTTGACTCCCTCATCGGAGGACCCATGTAAATGAAAGGGAAATGGAATCCTAGCTTAGCTTCAAACTCGTTCGCTTCTTCATTGGATATTCTTGAGCAACTCCGTTGATCAGCAACAACTACCCTTCCTCCATTGATCTGATCATGGCTCTCCTGCTTACTATTCATATTAATATGCGTTGGGATTCCTAAGTTTACGTCATCTCTAGAATTTTGATGATCCTTCTAATCATCCACAGGATGAAGATGGTTAGATTGGTCGTCAACCCATCTAATTGTTGACGCATTAAATCGTGAGCCTGAGATGGAAGTAAGCGGCGGGCATAACTGATGGGTAATATTCTCATGATGATGCAAGTTCCTGTAATCTTTCGCGACACTAATTCCCAATAGTTGATGATCATCGTGAGTGGTATAAGAAGTGGATCCTTGATCCACGATGTGACTTGTGCAATCTGCTTCATTTAAATAGGAATTGCTAGTGCTCCATGCATTGCTTATTCCACAAGATGCAACTGTGAATGAGGAATAGTCAATCATGACCTGATTATCATTTATATGGCTATCATTCTCAATTGATTCTTTCAAGCACTCGCTTTCAACAACAGCAATCACGGTGATGCCGATGGAGCCAACAAAGTAATTGACAAGGGCTTCATTAGATTAAGAGATATGAAAACTGCATGACTTGAGATGCTCTGATGGGTATGTGAATTAGCAGAATCCCAGAGCTAATAAATGAGGTGAAGTCCTGATAAGCATGAATGTTTATGATTTATTGCAACTGGATCACCCCGATTGTTGTATGGCGTCGGAATATGTATCAAGTGGACATATCACTATCATATCGAGTTGTGTAAAAGATGATACCAGTGGTGAATAAGATCAGCATTACAATTACAATGTCCTTGTCATATGAGTGGACATCACCATGGTTTAGGTGGTTCCATTAGTCAAATCAGGGGTGAGAGCCCATGTGACAACATGGCTAGAAGAAGCACGCCTTGGAGGATAGCAATGGCATCTACTCAAGAGTCCCATGAATACTAAAGATGTGGGCATCATGTAAAGGTGTCATGCACTCGAGAGGATCGATATGAAGCACAAGAAAGAGCGACATTGAGTTCACCACACACTATTTTCTGTGTTATAAAGTGGTGGATACGGTGAACCTGAATATAAGTCAAGCCATGTTAGACAAAGAAGAATCTCAATGATATAAAATGATCGATGGATATATGGCGTTGCTTGGGGAGGTGCCCGCAACATTGTTGTTGTTTTCCCAGAGCTACAGATTTGATGCACATTTAAAGTAGTTTTCAAGATCTGGTTGAAATTGGTGATATGGTCAGAGAGTAGAGAGGGAGTAGCCAACGAGGTCAACTAGACAACAGGTTTTGCTTCAGTGTAAGAGGGAGCTAGCCTATGAATTTGACACGAAGGATCTTGGTCTCATGCACTATTATTTGGGACTAGAAGTATGGTAGAAGCCTGGTGAAATCTTCCTAGGTCAAGGGAAGTATGTTGTGAAGATCCTTCGGAAGTTTGGGACGATGGATTTCAAATCCATGGAAACTCCCATGGTGACAAACCTGAATAAGTTGAGAGACTCTGATTCTTACCTGGTAGACCCCTCCACGTGCCAACAATTGATTGGCTCATTGATGTATTTGGTTAATACCATGTCGAACATTTGCTTCGATGTGAACACATTGAGCCACTTCCAGGTGGAATCGAGACATGATCATTGGATAGTTGCAAAGCACATTTTGAGATATTTGCATGGCACGCTAAATTATGGCTTAAGATATGTCTCAAACAGTGATGTATAGCTACAACGATTTATGGATTTCGATTAGGCAGGGAGTGCAAGTGACAAAAAGAGTACTTATGGTGTATGTTTTGGTTTGGGCTCTGTTATGATATCTTGGGCTAGCAGGAAACATAAGTTTGTCGCGGTCGACACTACAGAGGCAGAGTATATTGTAGCCAGTGACGCGAGTCGTGCAAGCAGTGAGGCTTCAGAGGATTCTCGCAGGATTTCATCTAAGACATGGCGTAGATGAAGTAGCCAGGCTTCAGCACACAGATGAACAAATTACTGACATTCCGGGCATCTGACAAATGTTTACCATAATCCAATTGCTTAGTTGGTGAACCGCTCTGTTGATGCGAATGTCTTCCCTCGTTGAGAGGGAATGCTGATATGATTACATCATGGATAGTCATTCTCCCTGTGTCTTAGATAGTGACCAGGTTGGGGAAAATGGTCTAAGACAATGTTGATATCTTCTAGAAGGGAGAAGTAAAGCTCTAGTACATCTCCATCGATGATTAGATAGCTGATATTTTGACGGATCCCTTGTCCAAGGGAAMGTTTGTATACTTCAAGGACAAGTTGGGGCTTATGGAGATTACTCCCTTTGTTAAGAGGGAGTGTTGATATCCTTGCATCATGGATAGTCAGTGTGTTGTTGGACTGACATTCTCYCAGTGGAGAATCATCCAGGTTGGACATATTGCTGATGTATCATGGACTAACATCTATGCGGAAAATGGTCCAGGAATGACATTCTCCTGTGGCACAGATGGTGACCTGATYAAGATGAATGGTCCGCCCCGTATGGCACTGATGGAAATTTTCTCTATGGCACATATGGTGACCTGATTAGAGAAAATGGTCTGAGATTGACATTCTTCTATGGCACATGTAGTGACCTGATTAGAAGAATAGTCCATGTATCCCATGGTGTGGTTTTCAACATCTAAGAGAAATGACATTTTCCTTATGGCACACATGGTGACCTGATTAGGGAAAATGGTTCGGGACTGGCATTCTTCCTGTGTCACATATAGTGACCTGATTAGGAAGAATGGTCCTTGTAGTCACAAGACACTCCATTGAGTGCGTGACAACTGCGGGACACTCAGTTGAGTGCTCAGGTTTCAACACCTGACTTATTCAACATCATGCTTGATTACTCAGATGGAGTATGGACTAGAAAATTGATGCTATATAGATGAGATGCTATGTGTCAATATATTGAGCAGGTTATGGCAGGTTGTTGATGTTGCAGATGATGATGTTGTGAACATTCTCACCAAGCCTTTGTTTAGAGTGGCATATGAGTACTTCATAGACAAGCTTGGCGTGATGCAAAATCTCCACCCTTGTTGAGAGGGAGGTGTGTTGTTTCTCCTCCAATCGGCTAACCCCTAGATCTGTCATGTGAGGTGATTGAGGGGGTAATGCACTGTCAGATCCTAGGAGAGGAGAAAACATCACAAGCGTAGACGTAAGACTATGGCGGAGACTATGTGTCTCTGGACAATAATTGTGTGCTACTACGGTGGTTGTGTACCACTGACGAAGACTGTGTGTACAATAATTGTGTGCTACTATGATGGTTGTCTACCACTGGTGGAGACTGTGTCTCTCTGGACAATAGTTGTGTGCTACTACAGTGGTTGTGTACCACTAGCAGTGTCTGTGTGTCATTGGACGATAGTTGTGTGCTACTAGCAGTGGTTGTGTACCACTAGCAGTGATTGTGTATCATCGGACAATAGTTGTGTACTACTATGACTTGACAATAGTCGTGTTTTATTGGATGGCATTGTAGTAGTTGTGTGCTACTAGCTGATTTCCATGGAGACTACCAGATCACTTGGGAGAAGCTGTGTGTTGCTTGATTGTAGAGACTGTGACATATGATTTGAGCTACCAATGGCATGATAGTAACTGTGTGCTATTAGTTGATTGCAGATTAATTAGTGAACTACTAGATGAAAGACATCGTGGAAAGATACCTCCCTAGCTAAGAGTGAGTGTTGATGTTTTGGTAGTTGCGGGAGGAACTTTCCTCTAGACAACCTTTCTTATAAGAGAAGAAGATTTTGAAAGTCCAAGAAGACCATTGAACAACCAGAGAATATCTCAAAGATAGTCAGTTGGATCAGAGGGAGAGTCACAGAGGGAGTTCCCCCTCGATTCATGTGGGAGATAGACATCTCCCAGGACTATCAGACATGTGTCATGAGTCTAGGGAGAAGTTTGTATACTTTAGAGACAAGCTTGGCATGATGTAGAATGTCTCCCTCACTGAGAGGGAGTGTTGATGTTTGGGCAGCATCAGAAAGACATTCTCCTAGATTAATAAGTATTTATATAATATATATAATAAATAAGTAGTTGTTTATTATCCAAGGGACACATCCTTTCATGGATGGTCACCATATGTTCTCTATATATGGAACACTCATCATTGTAATAATATATCCATATACAATATATCATCTCATATGAAAAATCAACATTTAGCAACCCTGGAGTATATGTAGCTGAGGATCTTTCCGGTGATACTGGTTACATCAACTTTGTTCTCTTCCAAGTCCGTCATCTTGGCCCCTACTTTGGCATAATCATGACCGCCAAGCTCTACGATCTAGGATTCCTAATGTCCTTTTTGCCTAATCAACAAGAAATGAATCCTAGTGGATGTCTTAATTATAATACTTTGTCAAACTAGAGAATGACCTAAGGCCTATATTATATATTTAATAGAAGTTAAGAAGCACATTTGAAAAACATTTGATGATCCATAAGCTTCACCAATATACCTTATCGTTGAATMTTAAGCTTTGCCTTAGTTTCGAACTACTCCTCCTTCAGATCCTCACTCGTGTATTTACTAAGAAGCTTTCGTTTCTTCTTATCCACAACCAGGTGCTCAATCTCTTTCTCATCTGGAAGGTGCACATGGGAAACAAACTCTCACTCCCTAAGCTGCTAGWTTCCCCTGTCCTTCTCTCCCATTTTTTTTTTTTGCTACATCCTCATCTTCCTTGAACAAGACCAGCTTAATGAAGTTGACCTCCCTKCTCTTAACCATCAACCCAACCTCCCTCTTGACATATTCGATCCTTCCCCTCAATGCTTTATCYAACATCTCTTCCTTTATGGGCCGCTTGACTTTCTTAATGATAYCGTCCTTGCCATCCCTGTAGCCATAATATCTGACATCAATTCACTTGTAATCTCATACCTAGACCTCATCTTCTTCGCCTCARGGGAATTATTGAATAACTCTTTATCRATAAGCCCCCCGGGGCGAAGAAGAGGAGGTCTAGGTACGATATTCACAAGTGAATTGACGCCAGTTATCATGGATATAGGGATGACAAGGATGATATCTTGRAGAAAGTCGAGCAACCCGTGGAGGAGGAGATGCAGGTCAAAGCACYGAGGGAGTGGTAGAGGATCGAGTCCATAAAAAGGGAGGCCATGTTAATGATCAAGAGCAGGGAGGTCACTACTATTAAGTCGATCCTATTTGAGGAAGAGGAGGATGTGGCGAAAGGAACGGGAGAGCAGGACAATGGACACCAATAATAGAGAGAGCGATAGTTTGTTGCCCATGTGCCCCTTCCAGATGAGAAAGAGATCGAGCACATGGTTGTGGAGGAGAAGAAACAATAGTTTCTTAAAAAATACACGAGTGAGGATCTCATGGAGGAGCATGTCAAGGCGAAGGTAATGCTTAATATTCAACAATAAGCTATGTTGGTGAAGCTTTATGGATCATCAATTATTTTTTCAAAAGTGCTTCTTAACTTCTAGTAAATATGCAATATGGGCCTTAGATCATTTTTGAGGTCGACATAGTATTATAATTAAGACATCCACCAGAGTTCATTTATTCCTAATTAGGTAAAAGGGGCACCAAGAAGCTTGGATTGTAAAGCTTAGCAGTCCTAATTGTGCCAAAGTAGGGGCCAAGATGACGAACACGGAAGGGAACAAAGTTGATGTGCATGGT
>JASDQU010501698.1:29411-52999 GCA_032191745.1 Picea mariana | reverse complement strand
GGGAACCTTTCTTTCTTGAGATGTGCCAGAACCTAATCCCCTACTTCAAGTTGAAGTTCTCTGTGATGTTGTTCAGCTCTGCGCTTCTACTCTTGGTTCGAACTCTGCAACTATCTTCTAATCTGGCTATGAAGCTTCTACATTTCTGTAGAAAAATCTTCTGCTCCAACGCTCTTGATCTCACTTTGTTCCAAGTATCTCAACTTAGATACTCCCCTGGGTTGAATTAGATACAATATTTGGAATGGGACCTTTTTAGTGCTTCGGTTTGGTGAGTCATTGTATGCAAATTCTTATTGTGGAGGAATCTGATCCCATTGATTATGATGCTCAGTGACCAGACTCCTCAATAAGTTTCCCAAACTTATGCTTACCACCTTATTCTATCCATCTGTCTGAGGGTGATAAGTTGAATTGAAGGACAAGTCTATCCCCAACATATTCCATAGTGTTCTCCAAAAATGACCAACAAATTTTGTGTCTTTGTTCGAGACAATGCTTCTGAGTAGGTCGTGAAGTCTCACAACTTCCTTGAAAAACATATTTGCAAAATGTGTTGCATCACTCGTCTTCTGGCATGGGATAAAGTTTGTCATCTTTGAAAACCTATCCACCACCACAAATATGGAATCAAATCCTCTTTGTGTTTTTGGAAGTCCCAACAAAAAATCCATGCTTATTTCATCCCAAGGCCTCTCTGGTATTGGCAATGGTTGATACAATCCAATGTTCAGTCTTTTTCCTTTTGCATGTTGGCAGATTCTACATATGTTCACAAACTTTATCACTTATGTTCTCATACCTGGCCAATAGTATGAACTAGTCAACTGTGCAAATGTTTTATCATGGCCGAAATGTCTAGCCAGTCGCCCACTATGATTTTCCTTCAAAAGGTTATCCCTCATTGACCATTTCTGTATGCACAACTGACTTCGCCTGAACAAAAATCCCTCTTGAATCATGTACTCTATCTTCTGGCTTCTTTCTCCCAGTACAAGATTTTCACATGCTTCATATGCTTCCTTGAAATATGGATCATCACAATACATATCCTTAAGGTGTTCAAACCCCAAGGTCTTCATCTGAAATTCCTGTAGAATCAAACATCTCCTGCTTAATGCATCAATAAGTTTGTTAGAATTACCAACAATATATTTTATGAAAAAAGTAAAATTCTGCATAAACTCAACCCATTTTGCATGCCTCTGATTCAATTTTCCTTGTCTGGTTATGAATTGTAAATCCTGGTTATTGCTATACAAGACAAATTCCTATAGGAAAAGGTAATTTCTCCATTTATTCAAGGCTTGAATTATGGCATAAAACTCCATCATACGTGGAGTACTTTCTCTTGGTCTCATTCAAATTGTCACTGAAATAGGCAACAGGTCTATTGTCCTGACTCAAAACTTATCTAATTGCAACTCCACTTGCATCACATCTCACCTGAAAAGTCTTTTAAAAATTTGGCAAGACCATAATTGGTCATTCTGTTATTTTCTCCTTCAGTGTATTGAAGCTCCTCTCAACCTCCTCTATCCATTAAAAATACTTGTGATTCTTCTTCACTGTATCCATCATTGGTGCACAAATTCCACTGAACTCTCTGATAAACTTCTTATAGAAGCTTACTAATCCATGGAAGTTCCTTACCTCAAACGTACTCTTTGGTGACAATCATTCTTTGATTTCTTTCACCTTCTTTGGATCCATATTCAGTTCATTTGAAGAGATCACAAAACCTAAGTAAATGAGTTATGTCTTCATAAAAGAGGACTTCCTCATATTTATCAATAACTTCTCCTACTGTAGTCTCCTCATCACTAGTGTCAGGTGTCTCAAATTCTCCTCTTTAGTCCTACTAAAGATTAGTGGATCGTCCAGATACACAACCACAAACTTGCAAATGAAATCTTTCAGTATTTCATTCATCAACCTCATAAAATTACTCGGGGCATTTGTTAAGACAAATTTCATAACATGACACTCATACAAACATTCATTTGTATTAAAGGTTGTTTTCCACTCATCACCTTGTCTCATTCTAATATGGTGATACCCACTTTTTAGATCTATTTTAGAAAATAAATTTGTTGCACTTAAACAATCCATTAAATCATCCATTATTGGTAAATTAAATCTATACGTGATGGTGATCTTATCAATGGCTCTTGAGACTATACGCATTATCCATCCTCCATCCTTCTTTGGACTCAACACAGTTAGTACTATGCATGGAATCAAGCTATCTCTAACCAAACCCTTGCTAACAATTCCTGGACTTGGTTCTTTGATTCCTCATTCTCTTGAGGTGTCAACCTGTATGCTGCTTTGTTTGACAGACTTTCTCCTGGTATCAAATCTATATTATGGTTGCTACTTCTGATGGGTGGTAATTAGTTAGGTAGCTCATCCACCACTATGTCAGCAAAATTATCAAACAATTCTTGAACTTATTCAAGCAAATCATCCATCGAAGTACTTGTAAGGATAACTCTGGGTTTCCTCACCAAAGTGAACTACATCTTCTATTCCTTCTTGAATTCTTTCAGGAGCTCCTTCCCGCTCATGAGAAGTATGCTTGTGTTGGCTTCCTCTTTTACCTTCTACTCCTCTATTGGAAATAGCATGTGTGTTTTTCCATTCATCTCCAAGGTGTATGTATTTTTCCTCCCATCATGAATGACATTCCTATCAAAATTCCATGGTCTTCCCAACAAAATATGACATACATCCATGGGAATTACATCACATAGAATTTCATCTCTATATCCTCCTATCTTAAATTAAACCAAGCATTGTTTAGTAACCATTACCTGGTCTCCTTTCTGCAATCATGAGACTTTCTATGGATTTGGATGTGCATTTGTCTCCAGCTCCAATTTCTCCAGCATCTCTGTGGATACTAATTTATCAGTGATCCCACTATCGATTATAATCTTGCATACCCTGTCTTTAGTCTTGCAAGATATCCTGAAGAGACTATTCCTCTACACTGGCTTTTCAACTTCTACCTCTGGTTTTAAGAGAAACTTTCTCAACATCATGGATCTTCCATCCTCTTCTCCTTCTTATTCAACATCTCTTCTATGTGCTTCTAAGATGTGATCTCCACCTCCTCCTTCTTTATTTTTCTTGGGACATTCCCAAGACATGTGCCCTATCTTTCCACAAGCATAACATCTTACTTCTCCTCCTCTGTTTCTTCCTCTACCTCTATAAAAAATTCTTCCACCACCCTATCTTCCTCGAGAACTTCCTCCTCTTTCTGAGTGACTATGTGTTTTCTCAGTCTCGTCATTTGACTTATGTGCCTTGTCATGGGTAACTCCCTTGATTTTGTTTGGGGCTGGGATTTTACCTCTTCCTCACTGGCTTTGTTTTCTATCCAACTTCTCTTTTGCTTTCCATGCAAACTGATAAGAATCCTCCATTGTCCTTACTGACATCATGTTGATCTCATGTTGTATTTTATATCTCAAGCCATTTATATATCTGGAAACTTTTTCTTCATCTTTCACCCTTTATCCAGTTCTGATGTTCAACCTATAAAACTCCTCTGTGTACTTCTTAACTGTCATACCCTTCTGTCTCGGGTTCTACAATTTCCTGAACATATTGATCTGATAATCTTTGGGCATGAATTTATCCTTCATCTTTGCTACCATTCTGTCCCAATTATTTATATTTTGTTTTCCTTTGCTTCTCCTATTAGCTCGCAGTTCATCCCACCACAATGTTTCATGTCCTTTTATCCTGGTGATAGTATGTTTCATCCTCTTCTCTTCATTGACATATTCATAGTCAAAATGTTTGTCCATGGATCTTATCCAATCCAGTAGCTCTTGAACATCGAAATTTCCTTCGTACATTGGGACCTCTATCTTGGATCTGGCTCCCAATCTAACAACTCCCCTAAGTAAATGTTCAGTGACAACATTCTTTCCTACATATTATTTGACTTCTACTTCTTCACTCTCTACATCATTGATGTCTCCAACATCAGGTGCTCTTCTCTGCACTACCTCCATCGCCTCTAATCTTTCACGAAGTTCTCGCATCCACCTTTCTACAACCCAATTGGATAAAGGTGGTTCCACTAGTCTCCTTGGAAACATTCTATTGACTGTCTATCACACACATAGAATACAAATTCAAGCTCTTTTGTCTCTTCTCCTTTGCCTATTGTATGCAAGAAAATTTCTTCTCTGATACCACTTCATGCAAACCCCCTACCTCAGTAGGGTCTACTGACCTCCCAATCTTTGGATATTCTCTGTCCTCAAGCTAGAGAAGCCCTTCGATTCCCCACTGGAATCCCCAATACAAATCCACAGGTCCTTATGAATTCCTCCTTGTGCGAATTAGCACTGAGCATGAGATACCCCTCCCCCCACGTGATCACCGACGGTGACCACAGGTCTTAGCTAAAGGCGCTTTGTGACTTTCTATCTCAGGTCTTTGTGATGCAGGAGAATCACCTTCAAGGTCAACAGTGTGAGCGTGGAGGAAAACAAAGGACATCTTAGCAATGACAGAGTTCCAAATCAAGAATTTAAATAAAAATTTAATTGGGTTTTTGAGATATTTTGTAAACAACAATTTTAAATTGTAACTTGTTTGTAAAGTATAGAAGGATTATAAGAAACTACAGATACGGAGTGTCGATTCTATCTGGTAGTAATTAGCATTTATTGTAATAGGAAAAAGTAGGTGTTAGCTTTAAAGTTTGAAATGATAGATTTCAGAACAGGATGAGAGAGCTCGTGGAGCCGGTCCTTATATAGTTGATTTTTACACTGTAATAAATAAGGATGGAGGAGTATTGTAAGAGAGATCAGTAGAGTAGAGTAGAGTAGAGGAACACTATGTAATTTTCGTTTTATGAATGAATAGAACAAACAAAAATTGGCCCAGAAAATCCTTGAATTATGTTCATATCAAATGTGATTGCATGAATGTTATTATGTATCTATGATTTGTTACAGTTCATTTCATGTATGAGTGTTCAAGATATTGACTATATGAAGTCGTGATGAAACTGGTCGAGTTTCGATAGTTTCTTCTCTGATAATTGTATGTAAGGTGTGCATCTCGAATGCAAGGAATGAGTCGACTGAGTCTAGGATTGACTCAGAGGGAAGTTCAGAGAGAACCAGAGAAACTCATACCAGGTGCAAGGTGTGCACAACATCAAGAAGCTAACGAGATCTGAAGGACCAGAGCTGAAGAATGCCAGGTGGGCGAGAAGAATTTTCATTTCTATAAAATCCTTCGACCCAAGTTTTTTGAAATCCCAGAACACAAGGTGTGCGTGGGAGATTGAAAATTCTTCAAGGGAAGAAGCTCAAAAGGGATATCACTTTCATAAAGTGTTCATGAGATCCAAGAAAATGGACTCGTAGGAAAGGTGAAGATCAAAATCTTCTAAGTGTTGAAATATTCCAAGTCTGAGAAGAAGGTGAAAAAATCTTAGGATGGAGAGCACAACAGTTGTCGGATAAACTGCAAGGAAAAGATCTGGACCATCAAAGCCACGTCTAGACACTTATAAGAGAGCGTGGGAGAGATCATATTAGAACCGTCAGATTTGAGCATCATGGATCGATAACCATTGGATCTGGAGGAAGTGCGCAAAGGTTAAAACCCTTCACAGTGCACAGGAAGGTGGGTTTTTCAAAATCCATAACTCCAATGTGATCATAGCCATCCATCGCAGGGGACACATGGTGAGTAGCCAGTGTTTCACTGACTTGGAAATCAAAGGAGTCAAAGTTCGAGTTGTGAGAACTCACGACTCACGAAATTGAGATTCAATCGCGATTGTCGGATAGAGAGGATATCTGGATCGTCAATTGTATATAAAGGTTTTTGGGGTTCCGACGATCGGAGGATCTAAAGAGAGAGAGACCTCTCGACCTCGCGAAACATGAAATCATGAAAATATCATGACTGTTGATCATTCTGAAAGGATCACAGTCGTTGGTTGTCCCGACGTCATCAAGACCGTCTATTTTTGGAGGGATGTGTGGCGAGAGATCAACATTTCACTGACTTGCTACTGAAGAAATTCAAAGTATTAGGGTCGAGGATTGGCAAAGTCCAGACTCGCAATATGATCTGAATCATCAGATCATAGGAAAACCTAGACCGTTGATCTAGGAGAAGGGAATATCGGGACATTTATCCCCAGGTCATAGCTAGAGGCCATGTGACATAACTAAAGGGAGGAGCTAACATGAGTTAAGCCTCATCACGATTTTGAAAATTGAGAGTTTGATGGACAAGGAGTCGACTCCTTCACATCGTCGATACACAAAATGTGATGAGCACCTTTTGGGTTGAGTTGGTGATCACAAGCAGTGGTCACATGCAGAAAGGATACGAGGTGATCTAGCCCAGTGCTTATCCTTTGTCGAGAATCGGCTATCAGGAGTTTGAGAGTCAAGGGTGGCTCACAAATCGAGACCTTCATATGCAAAGTTTGGAAGAAATGTTTGTGTAGGCTCGTGGTCACAACCCGTGGTCGCGTGGGGTAGAGCTCGTGCTTGGTGCTTTTTCACACAGGGTGATTTTCATAAAGGGACCTGTGAATATTTTTACTTGGGGTTCAAGTAGGGACCAAAGAGCTATTTCAACTCAAGAGGATTGAACGATCCAGAGACCGGGAGGTCGTAGAACCCCGAAGGGGAGGGGGTCTGCATAAGGTCGTATCAGAACGAGATTAAGTTTGTTTGAAGACAATAGAAAAAAATAAAGGAGGAAATTTGGTATCATTTGTGGTATCAAATAAATTTCATTTATGTTTATAGGTGACACAGTGAAATCGTGCCACCAAGAAGGTGTAGAGAAAATGCAGATATGGAAGAAGAAATGAGGTGACTCTTAATGAAACTAGACACCATGGAGATAGCACAAAGAAGAGAACCAGACGCTGGTGATTTCAGTGAAGTTGAGAGCGAAAAAGAGGAAGAGGATGAAGCAAATGTAGCAGAGGATGTTGCACAAAGTCGCTTGATAAAATTTGTTTCAAAGGTAGGAGCCAGAGAAAGGATAGAGGTACCTATGTATGAAGGCAATTTGGAAGTTGAAGAATTGTTAGACTGGGTACATGGTATGGAAAATTACTTCCATTACAAAAATATCGAAGAAGACAAGATGGAGAAGCACGCAGTGACAAGACTTAAAGTTCATGCAGCCTTATGGTGCGATGAACTGCAGGATGAACGCAGAAGTAACAGTAAGCAGAAAGTTAAAAATTGGGATAGGATCGTAGCCAAGATGAAAGCCAAATTTATGTCGAAGGATTCCCAGATCAATATTTACAAAATATTGCAGAACCATAAATAGAGGGGTTTGTCAGTGAATGAGTACATTGAAGAATTTTATCGACTTAACATCAGGGACAGACAGAAAGAAAATGAGGATGAGAAGTCATCTAGATATATCAATGGGTTGAGATACAAAATCCAAGAGGATATCAACATGATGTCAATTAGAAAAGTCGAGGATACCTATCAAGCAACCTTGAAAGCTGAAGAAAAATTGGCCAAGAGGCAAAGCTAACGAAGCAGAGATGAAAATTGAAACAGAGGCAAGGGAAAAACCAAGAGAGAAGTTCCAGAAGTTGAAGCTTGAAGTTGAAAAACAACATTGTCACCATGAGAAGGGTGGAAGTTCTAAACAAGGACAACATGGGAGAGTAAGTTCTTTTTCCAGAGGTAGAGGAAGAGGAAGAGCCAGAGGAGGCATAGTTCAATGCTATACCTATGGAAAGGAAGGACACAAATCTTGGGAATGTCTTGACAGAAAGAGAGAATAAGGTGGAGAAGCACACATTTCCGAAGCACATAATCAAGTGGAAGAAGAAGTTGTAGAATGAGGAAGAAAACTCCTGATGAGAAAAATTCTTCTTAAACTAGAAAAGGAACCAGAGGAACCAGTTCAGTGAACAAGCCTGTTCAAAACTGCTTGCAAGTCGAAAGAAAGAGTTTGCAAGGTGATCATAGACAGTGGAAGCACTCAAAATATATTATCCATAGAGATGGTGGAAAATCTAGAGCTAAAGACAACTGCACATCCAAAACCATACAAGTTATCGTGGTTGCAGAAAGGACATCAAGCCGTGGTAAGTCAACAATGCCAAGTTGAATTTAAAATAGGAGGTTACAAAGATGAAATATTGTGTGATGTAATTCCTATGGATGTCTATCATATTTTATTGGGGAGGTCATGGAAATATGACCGAAAGTTTATTCACGATGGAAGAAAGAATACCTATACCCTAGAAAAGAATGGTAGAACAGATATGTTGTTACCCATAGAAGACAAAGAGGAAAAGAGAGAAGATAGTTCAATCATACTTCTTATGAGTGGGAAGGACCTCTTAAAAGAAGTCAAGAAGGAGAAGGAAATACAATTTTATGTAGTGAGGAAGCCTAGAGTTATCCTTACAAATACTTCTATAGAATATTTTCCTATAGAAATCAAGGAATTGTTAGAAAACTTTGTTGATATAGTCTTGGATGAGTTACCACACTCATTGCCACCCATTACGAGCATAATCCATCATATTGACCTTATTCCAGGAGCTAGTTTACCAAACAAAGAATCTTATAGGTTGACAACTAAAGAGAATGAGGAAGTCAAGAGTCAAGTCCAAGAATTGTTGGATAAAGGGTTAGTCAGAGAAAGCCTAAGCCCATGTGCAATACCGAGTGTATTAAGTCCAAAGAAGGATGGAGGATGGAGAATGTGTAAAGATTCCAGAGCCATCAACAAGATAACCATTAGGTACAAATTTCCTTTACCAAGGATGTATGATTTGATGGATTGTTTGAGTGGAAAAAGCTATTTTCAAAGGTATACTTGAAGAGTGGATATCATCAAATAAGAATGAGAGAGGGAGATGAATGTAAAATAACATTCAAGACAATTGAAGGATTATTTGAATGGTTGGTCATGTCGTTTGGGCTAACAAATACACTGACCACATTTATGAGACTGATGAATGAAGTGTTGAAAGACTTCATAGGCATATTTGTCATAGTATATCTGGATGACATACTAATCTTCAACAAGACAAAGGAAGAACACTTAATACATTTTACATTAGTGATGGAAAGGTTGCATCAAGAGAAATTGTTGATAAATTTGAAGAAGAGTTATTTTATGAAGAAGGAGTTCATATATTTGGGTTTTGTAATCTCTTCAAATGAATTGAATATGGAACCAAAAAAGGTGAAAGCAATCAGAGAATGTCCATCTCCGACAACGTATTTCAGGTAAGAATGCTTCATGGGTTAGAAATTTTTTATAGGAAATTTATCGGAAATATCAGTGGCATATGTGCACCCAAGTTGGACACTATGAAGAAGAAACACAAGTCCTTCAATTGGACAGAGGAAGATGAGAAAGGTTTCAAAGTGTTGAAGGAGAAAATCATAGAGCAGCCAATTCTGGTCTTACCATATTTTGGAAAAACATTTCAGGTGAGATGTGACATGAGTGGATTAGCTATTGGAGAAGTCTTGAGTCAAGATAATAAACCAGTTACTTATTTTAGTGAGAAACTAAATGAATCCAAGAAAAAGTATTCCACGTATGAAAATAAATTTTATGTAGTGATTCAAGCTTTGAAAAAGTGGAGGCATTATCTAATTCCTAAGGAATTTGTCTTGTATAGTGATAATCATGCTTTCCAATTTATTACTAGGCAAGAAAAGTTGACTCAGAAACATAAAAAATGGGTAGAATTTATGCAGAATTTTACTTTTGTTATTAAGCACATTGCTGGAACTACTAACAAAGTTGCAAATGCTTTGAGCAGGAGGAATTTGATTGTACAAGAATTCAGAGTGGAGACTTTGGGGTTCACACACCTCAAGGAGATGTATAAAGAAGATGCATATTTCGAAGAAGGTTACGAGGCCTGCAAGAATCCTTTATTGGGAGATAGAAGCCCATGGAATGAATATTTGATTCAGAATGGATTTCTGTTTAGAGGAAGCCAATTATGAATTTTGAAATTCTCAATGAGAGACAACTTGCTGAAAGAGAAACATAATGGAGGTTTAGCTGGACACTTTGGTCACGATAAGACATTTGCACAGCTGAATAATTCGTATTATTGGCCGAGCATGAGGGTAGAAGTGAAGAAGTTCATGAACAAATGTATAATTTGTTAGTATGCAAAAGGAAGACAACAAAACATTGGTTTGTATTAGCCATTACCAATTCTAGAGAGGCCATGGGATGTAATCAATATGGATTTTTTTGGGGGATTGGCTAGAACTCAAAAAGGGAGTGATTCCATATTTGTTGTGGTATATAGATTCTCAAAAATGGCACATTTCATACCATGCCAGAAGACAAATGATGCCACACACATCGCCACTTTGTTTTTTAGAGAAGTAGTCAGACTACATGGATTGCCAAGGAGCATAGTTTCAAACAACGACACCAAATTTGTAGGACACTTTTGGAGGACTCTATGGAAGAGGCTAGGGATGAAGTTGTACTTTAGTTCATCATATCACCCTCAGACGCATGAATAGACTGAAGTAGTAAATAGGAGTCTTGGAAACTTGTTGAGAATTTTAGTCACTGAACAAGGTTGACAATGGGATTAGATTCTAGCACAAGCAGAATTTGTGTTCAACAATTCAGTAAACAATAGTACAGGAAAAATTCCATTTGAAATTGTGTATGCTATACAACCAAGAGGGATTATATAGATGAGAGATTTGAGTCGATATGAGTTCAAAAGTGCCGGAGAAAAGGATTTTGCAACAAAAATGCAGAAAATCCATGACAAAGTCAGAGAGAAGCTACAAGAAAATAGTAAAAAATACAAGAGCAGAACTAATCAAAAGAGAAGAGAAGTTCAATTCGAAGTTGGAGATGAAGTTTTAGCTCATTTGAGAAAATAGAGATTCCTAAGGGGAACGTACAACAAGTTAAAGATGAAAAAAATAAGACCATGCAAGATTCTCAGAAAATTCACAGCCAATGCTTATGAGATTGAGTTGCCAGACAATGTTGGGATATCATTGATATTCAATGTCGTAGACTTTTATCCTTATAGGAGAGATGAAGCAGGAGAATCAGCTGATCATAAAGAAATTCAGTGGGAAGAACAATTGCCCACAGTAGAAAAACCTGAGATGGAGAAAATTATCGAACAAAGGGATGGAAAGAAAACCAGGTGGAAGACATATCTTGAATACTTAGTGAAGTGGAAAGGTCAACCAATGGAAGATGAAAGTTAGGTCATAGAACCTGATATTTTGAAGCATGGAAAGACAGTACAGGAGTTCATAATTTTTTTTAACCATAGGAGTATGATGCATGAGCATCGCCTTCAAGGTCAACAACACACACGTGAAGGCAAACAAAGGACATCTCAACAATGACAGAGTTCCAAATCAAGAATTTAACTAAAAATTTAATTGGGTTGTTGAGATATTTTGTAAACAACAATTTTAAATTGTAACTTGTTTGTAAAGTCTAGAAGGACTGTAAGAAACTGTAGATATGGAGTGTTGACTCTATCTGGTAGTAATTAGAAGTTATTGTAATAGGACAGAGTAGGTGTTAGTTTTAAAGTTTGAAATGATAGATTTTAGAACAGGACAAGAGAGCTCATGGATCTAGTCTTTAGATATTTTATTTTTACACTATAATAGATAAGGATGAAGGAGTATTGTAAGAGAGGTCAATAGAACAAAGTAGAGTAGAGGAACACTATGTAATTTTCATTTTATGAATGAATAGAACAGACGAAAATTGGCCCAAAAATCCTTGAATTATGTTCATATCAAATGTGATTGCATGAATTTTATTCTATATGTATGCTTTGTTATATTTCATTTCATATATGAGTGTTCGAGAGATTGATTGTATGAAGTTGTGATGAAACTGGTCGATTTTCGATAGTTTTTTTTCTGATACTTGTATGCAAGGTGTGCATCTCGAACACAAGGAGTGCATTGACTAAGTCTAGGATTAACTCAGAGGGAAGTTGAAAGAGAACCGGTGAAACTTAGACTAGGTGCAAGGTGTGCACAACATGAAGAAGCTAATGAGATGTGAAGGAACATAGCCGAACAATTCTAGGTGGATGAGAATCATTTTCATTTCAAGAAAATCCTTTGAACTGAGTTTTTTGAAATCCCAGAATGCAAGGTGTATGTGGGAGATCAAAAATACTTCAAGGGATGAAGCTCAAAAGGGATAGCACTTTGATAAAGTGTTCACAAGATCTAGGCAACTGTACTCATAGGAAAGTTGAAGACCAAAATCTTCTAAGTGGTGAAATCTTCTGAGTCTGAGAATAAGGTGCAAAAATCTCAGGAGGGAGATCACAATAGTCGTCGGATAAACTGCAAGGAAAATATATGGACCATTGAATCCACGTCCAGACACTCAGAAGTGAGTGCGGGAGAGATCCAATCAGAACCATTAGATCAAAGCACTGTGGATCGATAACTGTTGGATCTGGAGGAAGTGCGCAAAGGTTGAAACCCTTCACAGTGCACAAGAAGGTGGGTTTTTTGAAATCCAAAACCCTGACGTGATCATAGCCGTCCATTAGAGGGGACACGTGGTGAGTATCTAGGGTTTCGCTGACTCGGACATCAAAGGAGTCAAATTTCGAGTTGCAAGAACTCACGACTCACAAAATTGTGATTCAATCACGACCGTCAAATAGAGAGGATATGTTGACCATCGATTGTCTAGAAAGGGTTTTGGGGTTTCGCTGATTGGAGGATCTGAAGAGAGAGAGAGACCTCTCGACCTCGTGAAATTTGAACTCACGAAAATATCATGATCGTTGATCATTCTGAAAATATCACAGCCATTGGTTTTCCCACTGTCACCAAGACCATCCATTTTTGGAGGGATGCATGGGGAGAGATCAACATTTTGCTGACTCGCTACTGAAGAAAGTCAAAGGAGTAGGGTCGAGGATTGGAAAAGTCCAGACTCGTGACATGATCTAAACCATCATATCATGGGAAAAACTAGACTATTGATCTAGGTGAAGGGAATATCGGGAGATTTATCCCGAGGTCATAGCCAGAAGCCATGTGGTGGAAGTAAAGGGAGGATCTAACATGAGTTAATCCCTGTCATGATTTCAAAAATCAGGAGTTTGACAGAGGAGGAGTCGAATCCATCTCATCACCGATACGGGAAATGCGATGAGCACCTTTTGGGCTAAGTCGATAATCATAGGCGGTGGACACATCGAGAAAGGATATGAGGGGAGCTAGCCCAGTGCTTAGCCTTCGTCGAGGATCGACTATCGGTATTTGGACAGTCAAGGGTGGCTCACACGTCGAGACCCTGATACATGAAGTTCCAAACCATTGTTTGTGTAGGTGCGCAGTCACAACCCGTGGTCACGTGGGGTGGAGCTCATGCTTGGTGCTTGTTCACATAGCGCAAGTTTCATAAAGGGACCTGTGAATATTTTTACTTGGGGTTCCATCAGGGACCAAATATTTGTTTCATCTCGAGGGGATTGAAAAATCCAGAGACCGGGAGGTCGTAGAACCCTGAAGGGGAGGGGGTCTGCATCACTTTGCGTGTGATTCACCTCAACTCTCCCGACCTATGAACTCCCAAAACTATGATCTAGATCCTAGGTCACACTAGCTCCTCCCTTAACCTTCCTTGACATGACCCCTTGATATGACCTCGAGCCAATATTCCAAGCGCTTTAAGAATTCACGCATCGAGACTTTGTGCTTCGCGTCTCCCGAAAGAAGTCCACTCCTCTTCTTCTGGAGCCTAATATGTGAGCTCTCGATGTCATATCGACAGTCCAAAACCACTCGCGATCCAACATCTTAGGTCTCTTCTCACTCATCAGGACTTCACGTTTCACAAAGTTGGAAAATTGAACACCTCTCTCCCCCGACTCCCGATTTCTTGATATTTGTGAGCGTCAGAGAAACAAATAACAACTAACCATGATATAACGGTCTAAATATTCTAACACGAATAGGAAATTCACATTTCGCAATTTTGGAGAGAAGAATCCTTCTTCCTTCCAACCTCCGATTTCCCGATAGTCGATTTCTACCGTTTGTCGAGGCCCTCAGTGGCTCTTTTCCAATTTACTTGAAATTCCTCCTCTCGATCTTTGGAAATGGAATTTAAACCTTGCCTTGGCACACCCTTGCACTCTATGTGAATAATTTCACTATTTCTCCCTGAGGTTTCACTTACTCAGTCTCTACGGGACTTGGTCCTTCTGCGTATTTTTCAAAGACCTTTTGATGCCTTCTTGGGAAACTCTTCACTCGACCTCCTTCTGAGCTTCTGATCTCTTCTGACTTATAATATTTTATAATTGTTCAAAGGTATTTACCTTTGAGCCTCCTACGATTCCATCTCTCAGACTTCGACTACACTTCTGAAAAGTGATATCCCTCATGAGCTTGGCATTCATGAAGGTTTCGGCTTCCCGCGCACTCCTTGCATTTAAGGGATTCTCGATAACTCAAGTCTGAATGATTTCTTGAAAAGAAATTCTTCTGACCCTCCTGGCATTCTCCTTTTTCTCAGTGCACACCTTGCAATCAATTCTTACGCAATATTTGAGTTCCTGCGGGGGACTGTGCACACCTTGTAGCAGTCGCTCTGCACTCCTTGCAAAGGGAAAGTTTCATTCTGTTAGTAACAATTTTGGTATCGAGATTTCAGAGGGTAAGAGAGCCGAGACCTTTCGAGTCTCGAAAGACCGATGGGATCCTAGCCGTTGACCTTGGCAGGACACGCGTCAGACATCAGAAGGAGAGTCAGGATTTCAGTTCATCGATGGATCCGAGTTTATGGAAGCAGGGAACTCTTACATGAGTGAATTGTGATGCGTGATTGCCCGACTGAATCAGAGTCATTCGTCAGCTGAGGTACATGGCGAGAGATCCTGCAGAGTCCGGGATCGGGGAGCTGAAAGTCCCATGCACATGACAGCGGGAATCGCGATATCTCGATACCTGATTTCCCGACGGAGCTACAGATCGTAGTGGAGGACAGGTGTCAGAAGGACAACCCTTGTAGGGAGACAGTGCCAAGTGGCATCGACATATCGCAAGCTCAGAGGTTCGTGGGTTAGAGATGCAAAGATTTGCATGCAGAATTGCGAGATCGCAAGAAGCGATATCTTGGCAATCGACAGATTAGCGTGTGGGACCGCAAGAGGAAGTGGATTACAGGTGGTAGAATTTGCAATGAGGAGTGGACCGCTGACAAGTCAATGGCCATGGGCCATCGAGTTTCGGGGAATCGCAGGACCCGTGGACACAAACATCGTGTCGTCAAGAATGCCGAAAACTCGATGCAAAGTTTGACTGTGGTCATGCAGGGACAAGTCATATGGACTATGTTTTAGCCGGTAGGGGTTAGCTCCCAGGAGGAGGAGCTCATCGCACATCGGGATATCAGAGATCCCGGAGGTAAGGAGCTCGCACATCTCAAACTTGCGAATCTCGAATCCCTGAAAAAACTGAAACCTCATCACATGCGTCCTTGCCGCCACGTCCATCCCCGTGTCATGCCAACTTACTTTCTCTTCCCGACCCCTGTGTCTCATCCACCCAGCTCGTATACTTCAAATCTCGTGAATCTTTCCACGTATGTTTTCCCTATTTCTTTCTCTCTGCCCATCCATCCACATGGCCTCTTTTCATCCCATATCTGCATCGAGCATGTCCAACTACCCCTGCCTGGTCACCATTCGTTCACCACTTCGTGTCAAGTCTCCCAGTTATCACAGAGGCCTCCATGTCCTGTTGATACAGAGTCGATCAAGGTCTTTCCCAATCTCAGTGAAGCAGTTATTGCGGAAGTTGATGGTGGTTGAACATCATTTCCTCCATAAATGGAAAGTCTGGAATTGACTGTAAGCTTGTCAATTCTTTCACAGGTCCTTTGGAGCGCGATTACGTCTGATTGAAGTTCATGACTGTCCAGAGACTGTATGCGCAGTAAACATGAAGACGTAATGTCTTCAATGCTATGTCTCGAGTTGACTGCTAGGGCTTTGTTCCAAGTATATGTAGGCATTTTTTCCATTTTTGTAAGCATCAATGGTTGAGTTGAGCTCCTGGTTGTAAAGTTTAATGAAGTATTGTTGTTCTGGTTATGTATGAACTTTGGAGACTTCTTGCCTTATGAATGCCAGTTTCTTTCATATCTTTGTTTACACTGTGTTAGAGCAGCTCAAAATTGGAGGATCCAGTTGAGCTGTAACTATTATAGGATGATGTTGTAATGGATCACTATGATAGTTAAGGAGCCTCTAATCAGTTCCTGTGATTTACTTAATGTTGAATGAATTGGAATTGGAGGATCCAGTCAAGTCCCCTTTCAGTTTCTTGAATCCCTAAACTAGGAGGATCCTTCTTTCAGATTTTTTCCCCTACAAACTGCTGCAAGCATGATGCCCAGAGTAGTTTGTTCACTTTCTCCTAAGTCTTCCACCTGTTCATCTTTAAATCAACCCACTGACTGAAGTTGGGATTCCAGACCTCCTTCGTTCTTTACGTACCAGACTCAGTCCCTGAGTTAGAATCATACCTTCTAGAGACATTATCTCCATTTGATCACCCTTTATAAACAAATCATGACATTAAACTGATGGGTGTCAGGCTCTGCTCCTGCAAGAAATCCAGGAGTGACTTCTGACGCTAACACATTCTATATCTTCTAAGATTCGGAACTGNAAAATTGAAACTCATACTAACATTCACAATTCCATCTACTCACAACAAAATTCATTTATTCATGAAAAAACAAGGAATGGCAAACAATATCCACACCATGCATTGGGTAAATTTTCCTCTGTTATCTTCATTCAAAAGTAAAATGGCTACAATTGTACTCAAAACAATGACTAAAATTCAGAAATCTCCTACTAACCTGCAACCGCCTCATTTGGGCATAAAAAACCTCTATTTATCTCAGAGGGCTCTTAGGGTTCCCCCCGACTACTTGTCTACTCCAAAACCTAACCTAACAACTATCTTAGTCCAGTCGCATTCAGATAAGCAGTGGAAAATCTGACTTTTCTCACGATCGTTCAAGCGTGCTTCCAAAGATTTTTTGGGGTTGAGTTCAGGCATGCTTCAAAATATCATCGTAGTTGCCAACATTAAGATTCCAAAAAGATTCCCAGGTGCTGATTGGTCCTCTCTGCATGCTCACTAACGATGCTCCTGCATAAAAAATCCTAACCCTAGGAGATGAAACACTAAAAGTTATGTGGGTCCCTATGGGTAAGTTCGTACCTCAACTTCCCAAGGTCATAAATGTTGCATACGACCTTTTTTTAGGCGCATGATAGCCCATTGGAAAAGTGTTTTCGAGAACTATGCATTACGCTATCAAACTCTGACAATGTCTACATTTTGACTCCGGTGAGCTAAAAAACACTGTTTAAGGCTCCAAAATGGCACTGGAAGTACAAAAATATGTACTGACATGGAAACATACAAAATAATCCAATTGGATTAGGTAGGAGGCCACTAATATCTATAGGGAATAAGTGTAGGGATTCATAAAACCATGGAAGTGTAGAGGCCAGAATTACAAAGAAGTAGAAAAGAACATGATGAACTAAAAACTATCAAGAGGAGCCAATTGTAATAGGTGGGTGGGCACCAATATCCACTTGGATCACAAGGATATTGGAGGAGGAAGAGTCCAAAGGTGGAAAAACACCACTAGACAAGACGAACAATAAGAGAAAAAGTGTGGTATCGGAGGAGAAGGGAGAATGCACAAAGGAACATATTTATAGAAGAATAGAAAAGAAAGAACGTAATACACATGAGCTCGAGAAGAGATAACCTTACAAATAGTCAGTGAGCAGTAGACTCACCTATTAATGACACATATAAAATAGGTGTTTGTGAGCATAATTTGAATACCAAAGAGTTTCATTGAATAAAATTTAAATCTCATCCAATTTAAGATTGATCACCTTGAAACGAAGAAGCATGAGATCCAAACTAGAGAAAAAGAGGACTGCAACTTGGTGCTTACTAGACAAAAAATGACACTCATAAGGGGAGGTTGTTGAGGGACTTTTTATTGGATAAGGGACTCCCTTGTGTACAATAAATCGAGTTGTTAAACCACCATATAAACTTGTAGAGCTGTTCAGCTCAGTGGGTAGGGGGAAAATTCTGTTGTTGTTAGAGGAAGGAGAGTAGCCTTCCCAGATCAACTCGAGATTGGAAACGAGCTTAGTCTTTTCCCTTGTGATATCAAATATTGGAAGGGGGGTGCTATACCATAGGAATACACTCTAAAATATAGAATAAGGTTGGGAGGAATTCCATCCTCTCTCAGTCAGTTGGTTGTGTACATTTTCCTGTTTAGACAAGTATTTGACTTGACCTGTTAAATTGTGCATGAATGTTGTATACATGTATTTTTCTGATTGAAATGAGAAATGTGAATTCTTGTACTCAATGAACTGAACCCCTAAGTGAATGTAATATGTCTATTATGGTTTTTACTTTGTGTGATAAGTTATGAAAATGAACATGTATGGACAATGTGTATGCCTGAGATTCTTGTAGCTTTGAGAGGAAAGTGTGCAAGATATCGACAAAAAATTCATATACCTAGTGATGTGAGCACCCATATGGATAGGAATATTCCTATGAGAATTATAGGGTCTGGTGTAATACCCCTAGTCCAAACCCCAATTATACATATAAATGTAAAGGAACATGTATGCTGCTGAGCTAGGATATTTTGGGCCAGGGTTCCTGTGTTGTTATTAGGCCAAAGAGCCTAGATGCTAAAGGCAAGTAAGAATATTTTTGTAATATGTAAACACTCATACTATTTATGAAAAAGACATTGTTGTTGCAGACTTACCACATAAAAGACTATGGGAAGATAAACTCCACAAGAAAGGGAAAGAGGGGCTAAGAGTCTAGGAAGTGGCTAAGCTAGGGGGCCTAATCCCAATGTAATAATATAATATTATTCTTTAAAGCTAAAGTAATGGATATTAATATATATCCCAATTCTCAAAAGTAGGTACAAGGGATTCTCTTGGAGTGCCAAGTGTCTTAAAATACACATGCATATATATAATTGTGGATATAGTGTGAAGGGAATTATGTTAGAGGGGAACTATTCTTTCAGGGGAGGTAGTTGTTAGTCATACATGAAGGTACTAGACTGTAACGCGGAGCTTGTACTTGTATTGTTATCACGAGAGTTGAATGGAAGAAGCGGTTTTTAGGCTGTATTAAGGAAAAAGTGGATTGCTAGGCCCATGAGTAGTTCTCTAGGCGCGAAGCTACTCAGAGTTGTTCCCTGGTGCATTGGACAATAGCTACAGGGTTATGAGACTTCATGTATGGCATGTTATTGAAGCCCCAGAAGGGAAGTGGGGAAGCTGAGGGATTGTTGAGAAAAGAAGGGGCACACTTCTTGGGGTGGGACGGGCATGTGAGGAATAAGATCTCACCGACTAGTTGCAGCAGTTGGCACCTTAGATGAAGCAATTATGTTGCTTATCAGACCTTAGAATATCTTAGTATTCCCTTTTCCCTAGTAGAGTTTAACACCAGCTCGAGGGTGACCCGTTGCTGAGATTTATGAGAAATGTGGTCTAAGACTTCGAGGAATGTGGAAGGTATGGATGTAGTTGGTGTTTATTTTCCTGAGATAAGTGTATTTCAAGTGCTTATTTCAAATACTTTGTGTGCACAAGTATAATTTTTTTTTCATGAATTCTATTTTGTTAAATTTTATATATGAATTGTTATGGTAGAATGTATTATGCTATTATTTACACTTAACTTTGTTCATATGAAGAACTTACTATTTAATTTAATAGTATCATAATTCATAATGTCGCAGGGCGTGTGTCAGCTCAGGGATGGGAACATTACCAAAGCATGTTGTTGAGTCCCTGATAATGGAGTTGTCACAAATTGGTATCAAAGTTGATAAGAGAAACATTTTAGTGGCATATCCCAGCATGGTGGTTGGGGATATTGCAAATTGGTATTAGAGCCCAACTTGCAACATTAAGCCTGGATGAGCCATTTAGTAGAGCACTGAAGTGAAATTATAGAGCTTTCAAGAGAGCTATTTGAAATAATTTGAGGAAGACTTATTTTTCAAATTGTTTGAAAAAAATGTTACGGTGTTTCCATGATAAAAGCACGAGAATATGGGCGAAATTGGGCAAAGCCCCAATTTTTTTGTTGTTAAATTCTTAAGGAATTTGGGGAATTGGTCCAAGGATGAGTTTTTCCGGACTTTAATCTCTATCAGAACAAGTTTAGACCTGTAAATGGTCAAATTGAAGTCAATATAAGTCTATGGTCAACTAAATGAAATTGAATGAAATTGAATGAAATTGAATAAAATTAATGGTTGTCGAGGGAACATGGTAAAATGGAATGAAATTGGGAAAAGCCCCAATTTCCTACACCTAATTAATGGAAAATTCAAAGTGAAAGAGTTGAATTATAAATTAGCATAAAACTGTATATGTACCATGCTTGAATTGGTTATATTAAGCATAGTCATAGATCTCTAATGACAACCCCAAAAGGAATTTTCATTTTTGGGTGAATTTAAGCATTTTTGGAATTTTGGAAAATAGGCAAAATTGAAAAACATTTGATATTTTTCCGTACGTCGACATCATCATAACGTGGGAATGGGCCACTTGTCATATGTCATGGAAGAAGGTGATTTTTTCTACCATTTTGGTAGGTACATGAAGGAACGAAGATTGAAATAATATAAGTATTAGGTTTATCAGTCTCTGAGTCTATGAGTACAAAGAAGTGGAAAATGGTTAAGTGTTGGGACTTATTATGGTTTTTTGAGTCTGAAGAAGTGGGAAAATGGATAACTATCAAGAGTTTGTGGATGTACTTATGTAAGAAAGGTTGCAAGTTCGTGATTATGTGAGTCTGTGAGTCCGAAGAAGTGGGAGAACGACTGAGTGTTGGGACTCAGTATGAGTCCATGATTCCACAAAGATCGAAAAAAGGCTAAGTATTGAGACATTTCAGATGGACTTATGTAAGGAAAGTTACAATTCCATGAGTTAGTGAGTCTTTGAGTCCAAATAAGTGGAAAAACTACTAAGTGTTGGGACTTAGTATGAGTCTTTGAGTCCGTAAAGACGGAAAAATTGATAAGTGTTGAGAATTTTAGGACAAACTTATGTACGAAATGTTACAAGTTTGTGAGTGTCTAATTTTGAAGAAGTGGAAAAGAGGATAAGTTTTGGGACTTAGTATGAGTCTGTGAGTCCAAAAATATGGAAAATGGCTAAGTGTTGAGACTTTTTAGACGTACTTATGTAAGAAAGGTTAAAAGTTTGTGAGTCCATGAGTCCGAAGAAGTGGAAAATGGTTATGTTTTGGGACTTAGTATGATTCTGTGAGTTCGTGAGTCCACAAGTCCGAAGAAGTGGAAAAATGGCTAAGTGTCGAGACTTTTCGGATGGACTTATGTGAAAGGTTACAATTCCATGAGTCTGGGCGTCTGAAGAAGTGGGAAAAAACTAAGTGTTGGGACTTAGTATGAGTTTGTGAGTCCACAAATATAGAAAAATGGCTAAGTGTTGATACTTTTCGGATGGAATTATGTAAGAAAGGTTACAAGTCCATGAGTCCATGAGTCTGCCATTCCTAAGAAGTTGGAAAATGGTTAAGTGTTGGGGACATACTATGAGTACATGAGTCCAACAGTATGTGAGTCCGAAGAAGTGGAAAAATGGTTAAGTATGTGAAATTTTCGGACAGACTTATGAAAGGGGAGAATTATGCTTCCATTAGTCCACAATTCCATGAGTCTACGAGTCCGAAGGAGAGGAAAATGATTAAGTATGGGAAATTTTTGGATGGACTTATGAAAGGGAGAGTTATTTTTCCACATGTCTGAGAGTCCATGAGTATGCATAAATGAAAATGATCTAATTATTGATACTTTTCGGAAGGATTCATGAAATAAAGAATCTTGATACATTATTGGAACAAAGTCATATGAAATTTTATGTAATTATAAATTATTAATCCTAACAAATTATGTTCATTGCACATTTTGTAGAATTGACATCATTTATATCATAACATGATCACCACAAAGTTAAGAATAATGGAAGATGCACAGGGGTCTTACAACCATGAAGAGGATATCAGAGGGTTGTATGTCGATATAGGAAATGGAGGTACAAATTAAAATGGATGTGGAAAAGGAAGGGAAGAAAGTATGAACTTGGTAGAGATAGTAAAAAGTTTGAAAAATGATGTCCAAAGTTATAAAGTTTATAATGAGATGATTATGAAAGCCAAAGATCACCAGGAAGACTTCAACATCAAGTTAGTGAAAATATTGGACAAAATGGAGAAGAAGATGGATAAGGAGACTGAGTCAAGCAGATCAGGGAATCACAAGTCTCATTATGAGAGGGGAAGAACAATGTTGGTAGACATCAACATCATTCCCCAAGGAATTCAACTAAGAGAGCACACAAAAGTTACAGTCCATCCCCTGTTAGGAAGCATAAGAAAAGTTCTGGGGTGGATCAGATACAAGGAAAAATGAACAAAATCAAGCCTCCTACATTTGATGGTGAGAACAAGAAGGATGAGGATGTAGAGACATGGTTTTTAGGAACGACGAAGTATTTCCAATTGCATAACTACTCTTCACAAGCAGAAGTAATAATTTCCATTTATCAACTCAAGGGAAAAGCATCAATGTGGTGGGATCAATTTTTGAAAGTGTATAACATTGATGAGAAGAAGCTAACTTATAGGGTGTTCAAGAGGTATTTTCAAAATAAATACTTGACTAAGTGATACTATGACAAGAAAATGAAGGAGTTATTTGAACTCAAGCTTGGGAGTATGACCATAGATGAGTATGAGAGAAGGTTGTTAGACCTGTTGAAATATGTTTCTTTTATCAAGGATGAGAAATTTAATACTCATAGGTACCTGAGTGGGTTTCCATCATTTATCAGTGATAATATACAGTATGACGATCCCAATAATCTAGAGGAAACTATAAGGAGAGATAAATGCCTTTATGATCAACATAGAGGAAGACCAATTTTATAAAAGATGTGGGAAAGAAAAAAGAAAAGTATGATGGACCAGAGGAAGAGGGGGACCAAGCCACCATTCTTCAAAAACAATTCTCAGGGACAAACAACCTCTAAAGAAACTGAAATGAAAGAGGAAATTGGGCAAATACTAAGGAAACCACCTATTCAATGTTGGGCTTGTGGAAAAGTGAAGACTATTTACAGTGTACAACAAGATGAAAAAGTGGAGTACATCAAAAGAAGTGTACCAAGGATATATGCAACTCTTGATAACAAATAAATGTGATTTTCATTCACACATGATTTAAGTGGAAGGTAAAATCAACCACCAAACCATTGCTATTTTAATTGATTTAGGAGCTAGTCATATTTATCGAGATCCTAGGATGGTGGAAAGATTTCAATTGCCAAGAAGAAATAATGGAAATCCTTGGATGGTGCAGCTAGCTACAAGAGCTAAAAGAAAAATTAA
>JASDQU010501698.1:0-29086 GCA_032191745.1 Picea mariana | reverse complement strand
TATTCCTAAAAGAGTTTGAAGATGTATTCAAGGAAATACTAGGATTGCCACCCAAGAGAGATATTGACTTCTCTATCCATCTAATGCCTGGAGTAGCTCCAATATCTAAGATCCCTTACAGGATGAGTACACCAGAACTGAAGGAATTGGAAATGCAATTGGAAGATCTTCTCAAAAAGGGATACATGTGCCCAAGTGTGTCACCTTGGGGTGCCCTAGTATTATTTGCTAAGAAAAAAGATGGAATTTTGAGACTTTGCATAGACTTCAAGAAGTTGAACAAGGTAACTCTGAAGAAAAAGTATCCTCTACCTAGGCTAGATGACCTCTTTGTTCAACTCAAAGATGAAAGATATTCTCCAAGATTGATCTCAGGTCATGCTATTAGCAGGTAAGAATTAAATAAGAATGCATTAGCAAGACTTCCTTTAGAACAATGTATGGCCATTATGAGTTCATAGTGGTTCCATTTGGGTTGTCAAATGCACCAACTATCTTCATGTGTCTCATGAATGGTATATTCAAGAATTACTTAGATAATTTTTTCATTGTATTCTTGGATGATATTTTGATATATTTTAAGTCCAAATAATAGCTTGAAAAACACTTAAGAATGGTGTTATGGGTATTGAGGGAGTATCAATTGTATGCCAGATTGAGAAAGTGCTCATTCTACCAGAAGCAAATTTATTATTTGGGCCATATCATTTCACAGGAATGGATAACAGTGGATCCAAAAAATATAAGATCTATTTAAGGATGGCCAACACCAAGGAATGTCTCGGAGGTCAGGTCATTCATGGCCTTGCAGGTTAGTATATGAGATTTATTGAAGGGTTCTCCAAGATTCCACATCCAATCATTTCCTTGCAAAATAAAGGTGTGAAGTTTGAATGGACATTGGATTGTGAAAGGAGTTTCCAAAACTTGGATCATTTATTAACAAGTTCTCCAATACTAAAGATTGTTGATCCAAATGAAAATTTCATTGTATGCACTGATGCATGTGAAGAAGGACTAGTTGAATTCCTTAGTAAAAATGGGTTTGTGGTGTGCTATGAATCAAGGAAGTTGAAGGAGCATGAAAGACACTATGCTACTCATGATTTGGAGTTGGAATCCATAGTTCATTATTTGAATATGTGGAGGCACTACGTCATGGGAAAAATATTTGAGTTAGTGAAATACCATAGTGGTGTGAAATACTTGTTTGGACAACCAACTCAAAATTCTAGGAAAATTAGGTGGTTAAATTTCCTCATCGAATATGACTTTGATATAAAGAATATCAAAGGTAAAGAGAAAAAGGTCGGCGATTCACTCAGTAGGAGGGTGCATGAGATGCATTCTACAACCATTAACATGTACCAATCAAATTTGAAAGATATAATTCTAGAGGCTGCAAAATTAGATAAAAAATACATGGAGGTAAAGGAAAAAATTTAGCAAGGTATTTTGTAGTAGAAAAGTGAAGAATACAAGATGGAAAATGATAAAATTCTCAGGAATTGAAAAACCTAGTTTTAAAAGAAATGCATAATGTTCCTTATGTTGGACACCCATGTTACTATAAAACTATTGCAGTTGTCAAGAACCAATTCTACTGGTGAGGAATGAAGAAGGAGGTTATTGTTTTTATTGTCGAGTGTTTGGAAGGTCAAAAATTCAAGGTTGAGCATAGACACCCAACGGGTATGCTACAACCATTACCCATTCTTGAATGGAAGTGGAAAGTTGTAACAATGGATTTCATCATCAAGCTTCACAGAACAACCAAGAAACACGATTCCATCATGGTGGTGGTGGACAAGATTACTAAATATTCCCACTTTATCGTGGTAAAGCTCATGCACAAGGAAATAAACATTGTTGATATTTATATGAGGGAAATTGCTTGACTGCATGGTATACCAAAGACCATTGTGGGTAACAAAGACCCAAAATTTACCTCAAATTTTTGGAAGGTATTATTCAAAGGGTTTGGGACCAATCTGAAATTTACAAAAGCCTATCATCCAGAATTAGATTGGAAAACAAAGAGATTAAATCAAGTGATTGAAGATATATTAAGGATGTATGTGATGGATAAACCATCCAAATGGGAGGATTACTTGCACTTGGTGGAATTTTCTTATAACATTGGGTATCAAGAATCCTTAAAGATGAGACCATATAAAGCTTTGTATGGAAGAAACTAAAACACAGGAGTGAGTTGGGAAAACACAATAGATAGAGCAGTGGTTGGGTCATAATTACTTAGGGAAATGGAACAACAAATGATCAAAATAAAATATAATTTAAAGGTTTCCCAGGACAGGCATAAAAGTTATGTTGATAGAGACAGAACCCAAAGAGAATTTAAAATGCCTGACCATGTGTTCTTAAAGGTAAAGGCCAAGAGAAGTTCCCCGAAATTGAGAAATTGTTCGAAGCTCACAACTCATTATTGTGGGCCATTTGAAATCCTAGAGAGGTTTGGGACTGTAGCACACATGTTTTCTTTACCTGAATCAATGAATATTCATAATTTTTTCCATGTATTATCGCTTAAAAAGTATGTACATGATGTTAATCATGTCATTGATTAGAATGTGATTCTGGTGGAACATGAAGGAAACTTTCAAGGGAAGTTGATGTGTATATTGGACTGGAAGATCAAGCAGCCCTGGAATCGAGTCGTAGGGATAGTAAAGGTCCAATGGACCTGGTACGGTCTTGAGGGTGCAACTTGGGACAATGAAGATGCTATGAGGATAGAGTACCCACATATTTTTGAAAACTATTAAATTTTTTATTGTATGTGTGTATATATTACACTAAGGATAGTGCATAAATAAGGGGGAGGGGAATGTAATATACCTAGGCTGAATCCAAATTGTACATATAAATGTAAATGAACACCTACGCTAGTGAACCGGGATATTTTGGGCCAGGGTGCCTCTGTTATTATTTGGAAAAAGAGCCTAGATGCTAAAGGCCAGTGAGCCTACTTTTTTAATATGTAAACACTCATACTATTTATGAAAAACACATCGTTGTTGTAAACAAACCACATAAAAGAGTATGTGGGGCTAAAATCCACAAGAAAGGGAAAGGGGGGCTAAGAGTCTAGGAAGGGGCTAAACTAGGGGGATTAATCCCAATGTGATATTATAATATTATTCCTTCGAGATAAAGTAATGAATATTAATATATATTTTATGTCTTGAAAGTAGTGACAAGGGAGTCCCTTGGAGTTCCATGTGTATTAAAAGATACATGCATATATATAAGTATGGATATAGTGCAAAGGGAATTATGTTGAATAGGGACTATTCTTTTAGAGGAGGAATTTTTTAGTCATACCCGAAGGTACTTGACTGTAATGAGGAGCTTATAATTGTATTGTTAGTGTGAGAGTTGAATGGAAGAAGCGGGTTGCTAGGCCAATGAGTAGTTCTCTAGGTGAGAATCTACTTGGAGTTGTTCCCTGGTGCACTGGGAAATAGCTATAGGGCTCTGAGAATTCTTGTCTGGCCTATTGCTGAAGCCTTGAAAGGGAAGTGGGGAAGCCGAGGGACCATTGAGAAGAGAAGGGGCACACTTCCTGGGGTGGGATGGGCATGTGGGTAATGAGAGACCATAGGGTAGTTGCAGTAGTTGGAACCTTAGCCAGAGAAATTATGATGCTTATCAGACCTTATATTGGCTTAGTATTCCCTTTTCCTTGGTAGATTTTAGCCCCAAATCAAGGGTGACCCGCTACTGAGAGTTATGAGAAGTGGAGTATAAGTCTGGGAGAAACATGGAAGTTATGCATGAAGTTGGTGTTTATTTTCCTAAGATAAGCGTCTTTCAAGTGATTATTTCAATTATTGTTTGTGCGCAAATATGAGTTTTATGTCATGAATTCTCTATTGTTAAATTATGTATATGAATTTTTATGGTAAAATGTATTATGTTATTCTTTCCACTTAACGTTTTTCACATGCACAACTTATTTTTTAATTTAATGGTATTAGAATTTGTAATGTCGTAGGGTGTGTTCCAGATCAGGGTTGGGAACGCTACCAGAGCAAGTTGTTGAGTCCCTGATAATTGGGTTGTTACAAATTATTATCATAACTGATAAGGGAAAATTTTAAGTGGTTGGGGATGTTACATTTGGTGTCCCTAGGGAGACCCAAATCCTTAAGTGGAATGCCTACAATATATGCAATATATTCCTTTGATGAATTTAAGGACTATTGATGTCCTTAGAGAGGTTCTTTGACTCCTGAAGGTTGGGCAAAGCCATGAGGAAACCCTTGAAATTGGTTAAGTCCTTAAGTCAAACTAATTCCTAGAGGGAAACCTTTGTTTGATTAGAATGGCTTGTAGCCATTGGTTCAATGTAGTGGGAAGATACGGACCATTGGTTGGATGGTGTCACTTTCAAAGTGGATAGAGAAGGTTATGCTTGAACCCCGAAGAGGGCATTCCCAAGTCGAGTCAGACTATTAATCTATTGGAGAGAAATAAGGGGAAAATCAATATCATTGGATCCAATGAGGAGACTTTCATAGGATGGGTCATCAGAGGATAAATAACAAGAGAGTTGAAATGGGAGTCTGAATAAACGACCACTGAGGATTGTATATCTCTTGGAATGTGTTTGGGAGTTCCAAACCATTGGATCTAGTGCAAATTACTCTAAGGAAGAGGATTTCAAAACCCTGACATGCTAACATTTTAACCCCAAAGATCATGACGTCCATTGGATCATATGAACGAGGAATTGTTCGATCTGTCATAATGATTGTGTTCAGAGTGAGTTATTCTGAGTAGTATGATAAATCATAAAGAAAATTCATCGACGGGAGGGAATCCGAGGAAGAAGGATGATTGTTGATTAGAGTGTGTGCAAGATTAAACCTCATTCATGAGTTTTGAGGTTTCCATTTACTATCAATTAAAATGGGTGCTCAAGTGAGAAGTAACCATTAAGAAAGTAGATACCATATTGAAATTATGGCCATTAGAACTCCATATACAAAGACTATTCAATCTCAATGGAGGATTCATCAGTACATTGTCATCAAGGGAGATCAATATAGATGATTAAACATTATGATAAGATGAGTCTGAATAACTATAGACATTTTTTTTGATGTAAATGAGTGGACGAGGTTGTCTGAATGAAAGTATTCAGAAATCTAATTACTTCGGTAACATAGGTGTGGCACTTCCCCAAAAATTAATAAGAGTTATCTTAGCTTAAATTGTGATAAGATAGGTCCTCACTTAGTTAACCCATGAACCTGATGGTGTACCAGAAGAATGAAAAGGAAAATTCGAGATCCCACCATATTAAGTGAGAGTTAGGGGGTCAATTGTCTTATATAATGGTATTAGAAAAGATTTGAAATTGTAGGCTTGAATGGCCCACCAACGTCACTTGAAAGTACTTCATAAATCTTTTTATATTGTCTGGTATGTATGTTTTAAAAAATGTTGATATCATGGCTAATAATGGTTGGTGTTTCAACACATAGGATGTACTGAAAGGAAGCATAGGTGAATGATATAGTGTAGCATGGATGACACCTCACACTTCATAGATGAGTAATTTGATGACCATAGGGATAGATAAACTCCTTCTGATTTGATGGAAACTGTTATAAGTTTGAAGGGATACAATGAAAATATCGTGAGAGCTTAGGATGAGTAGGTTGATTTGAATGCAATACTACTGTGGAGCTTGTCATAGATTCAAAAAAATATTCAAAAAGGCCTAAGTAATGAAGAATTGCAGCAGTTTGATAGGTTTCAAACCCCTTTGGATGTTTAGAAGCATGGGTTGGCTCACAACAATGTGGGAAATAACTCTTCTGTAAAGAGGCATCAGGATGCTAAGAAGGGCATATCTGGTGAAAGTGTTTCCAAAAAATCATGTAGCTAGAACACTACTTCGGTAGATATGTATAGTCATGGAAGAGAGTTAAGTGTCCCTAAGAGAAAAAAGAGGAATAATTATCAAAGTTCTTTGATTGAATAATTTGAAAAGGATAATTTGCCTACCTTTGATAGAGATATTAAGAAAGGAGAAGAAGTTGAGGTATGGTTGTTTTGTTTGAAGAAGTACTTTTGGGTACACAATTACTACAAGAATACCAAGGAAAGAATTTCCATTTTCAATCTGAATGGAAGACCTTCCATTTCATGGGAAGACCTAAAGGAAATCAAGGGACTAAAGAAAATAAATATGACCTAGAAACAATTCAAGAGATACTTATGAAAGGCTTACCTATGTAAGGAGCATTATGATGAAAAAATAAATAAATTCCATGAGAATAAGTTGGGACAACTTACCATGAACGAATATGCCAAAAGGTTTATGGAGTTGTTGAGGTATGTTCCTTACCTCAAGGATGAGAAGGAGATAGTCTAGCATTTTCTTAGTGGGTTACCATAGTCCTACCAGGATTGAATACAATTTGATAAACCTAATATGTTGGAAGACACTATTTATAAGTCTAAGTGTTTCTACGATCATTATAAACATAAGGAATAGCCTTCAAAATACTAGAAAAGGAAGGAAAAGAGAGGATTCTAGAAAAATATATTCAAGTCCTTTTCACCTTTAGGAATTCAAGGAAAAGTGCATAGTTTGGTTAGCTAAGAAGAAGTGTATAGCAACAAAAATTTTCATGTCAAATTGGAAATAGATCAGTAGAGATAGGAAGAGAGAAGGTAGAAGAGCCGAAGATAGGGCCATTGCAATGTTGGGGATGTGGATAACGACATATGTTGTGGGATTGTCCCCACATACAACATGAAAACAAGAAATGTGATCATATGTAGGAAGAAACTATTGTCAATGATGTGGCCAGAAGTGTGCCACAAATATATCCAGCTATGGAGAATCGGAAAGCCGATCACCAAGATTTTGTGGTGGAGTTGGAAGGTATAATTGACAAGAAACATGTCTCTATTTTAATTTAACATGGATCTAATATTATTTATGTTTCACACCAACTTGTTGAAGAATCTACCTTACAAAAGAGGAAACATGCAAGGAAATGCCTAGTTCAACTAGCCATAGGAACTAAGATACAAGTGGTGAAGGTCATAGAATGTTGTCCATTTGAGGTAAGTGGATTGTGTATGCAGGTATCCTTGAATATCCTACCCCTAGGATCATATGAGGTGTTTTTGGGCATGGATTGTCTAGTTTCATACAAGGAAGAATTAAATTGTTATAAGAATATTTTGGAAAGTGGTGATAATGAATGAAATGCAATAATTTTTCAATGCATTTAGAAGTGAGTCTTAGTAAAACAAATATCAACACTTCAACTTAATAATTTCAATAAAAAAGGGTCACCCTTGTATGTTATGCAAGTACTTAGCTCAGCAGAAAGAAAGGAGCTAAAGGATGAAGATCACCCTATATTGTGGGAGTTCAAGGATGTGTTCTGAGAGGAAGTGCCTAGATTACCTCCAAAGAGAGATCTCAATTTTTCCATACGTCTTGTTATTGTAGTTGTACCATCATCAAAATTTCCTTATAGAATGAGCACACCAGAGTTTGTGGAATTGAAGGTACATCTATAGAAAATGTTGGATAAAGGTTACATTAGACCGAGTGTGTCCCCATGGGAAGCACCAACCTTGTTTGTGAAGAAAACATATGTACCTTTATACTGTGTATTGACTATAGGAAGTAGAATGAGATGACAATCAAGAAAAAATATCATTTTCCTTGTATTGATGACCTCTTTCATCATTCATGGATGATTTTAAGGATGTAAATTTATTTTTAAATGTAGAAACCTTGGATAATATTACAATCCTTCATATGCCAACTATAAAATGTTTGGCGATATTTTTGTAAAAAAATTCAAACTTCTAAGGATTTTATATAGTTTGTATATAATTTTGGTGATTTTTAAGGTAAAATAATTTTATCTATAGAATATGGGCGAATCATTTTTAGAATAGAGAATATTTTTTGGGGAAAAACCATGGAGAATTATCCCATGAGAGAAATTTATCCCCTTAAAATCATCCCTCCTTTCATCGGCTCAGAGGAGCTGCAATTTTCTCAAAAATCGATTTAAGGTTGGGATATCACCAAATCATAATCAAGGATGAGGACATCCACAAGAAAACATTTAGAACAAGGTGTGCACACTATGAGTTTACCATTGGGTCTTACCAACACACCAACCACATTCATGTGTCTGATGAATAACATGCTCAACAAGTATTTAGACAAGTTTTCTTGGTATTTGCGGCTGGCAATTTGGTGTATTCCAAGAGCAGGGAAGAGAATGAAAAGAATATTATGATGGTGTTGCAAGTGATAACAGAGAACCAAGTGTACACTAAGTTTAGCAAGTTTGATTTCTTTCAAAATTAAATACAATATTTAGGACATGTAATCTTAGTCGAAGGAGTGGCAGTGACTCCTGAAAAGATTAAGGTAATTATGGATTGGCCTACCCATACAATTGTCACATAAGTAATATAGTTCATGGGATTGGATGGGTATTACTGGAGGTTCAAAACATATTTTAAAATATCAATAATTCTATTACCTCATTGAAAATAAATGGGAAGAAGTTTGTGTGGTAACCAGAGTGTGAAGCCAACTCTAAAAAACTGAAACATCCTGTGCCTAATTCCCTTATTTTGAATATTGAAGACCTAGAAAAATATTTCTTAGATTTCTTTGATGCTTGGAAGGAAGGACTAGGAGGATTCCCTATGCAAGAAGGGTAAGTGATTTGTTATGAATTATGAAAGCTAAATGAACATGAGCATAAGTACTCTATCCACGATCTAGAGTTGGCAACAATTGTGCATGCATTGAAGATGTGGAGGCATTACTTGCTAGAGAAAAGGTTTATCCTAATGATAGACCATTGCGGTCTGAAATATTTATTCACCCAACCAATGTTGAATGCCATGAAATTCAGATGGATGTTTTTGATTAGCAAGTTTGATTTTGAAATGAAACACATTAAAGGAAAGCATAAAAAATTATCGGAGAGTTTGACATCAATAAGAGGATTAAAAGCCTCTTCCTAGAAGATGATTTATTCACCTAGGTAAAGGAAGGGTTAAAGCAAGAATCGAGGGAGAACAAATATGAGAGATATCAGGTTTTGGTTGATGAGTTGTTAATGCATAACAACATGTTGTATGTGCCTAATGTAGTATATTTGAGGCATTCGGTTACAAACGAGTTCCATAGGAGGCCTTACACAGGTCACCCTGGTTATCAAAATGTGGTAATAGTAGTAAGGAAGTTTTATTAATAGCATGGAATGAAGTAGGTCATTTCCGAGTACATTGTAAAATTATTAGAGTTTCAAAAAGTGAATATCAAACACACGCATACTACTGGGTTATTGCAGTCTCTTCATATTCGGAAGTGGGCATGGGAGACGATTTCCATGGATTTAATTATAGGTCTACCAAAGAAAATCAAGAAACATCATGCAATCATGGTTGTGGTAGATAAGTTAAGAAATGAAGCTCATTTTATTCCTATCAAATCCACTTTCAAATCCATATATGTTGCTAACATTTTTATTAAGGAAATTTTCAAATTGCATGATTTTAGTAAGCCCATAATCTTAGATAGATATGCCAAGTCCACTTCAAGTTTTTTGAAAATCTTGTTCACAGGCTTAGGAACACAATTGGTGTTTAGCATGGCCTACCATACTAAAACAAATGGTCATACCAAAAGAGTGAAGAAAATATTAGAGGACATGTTGAGGATGCATGTTATGCATGAACCTCAGCAGTGGGAAGAGTATCTACCCCTCACTGATTTTTCCTACAACAATGTTTATTAAGAATCATTGAAAATCTTCCATTTTGAGGTTTTGTATGGAAGAAAGTGCATAGTTCCAATCAACTGGGAAAGTTCAGTGGATAAAATCACACTTGGACCATAATTTTCGAAGGAGATGGAATAGGAAATGGTTAAGATAAGGCATAACCTAAAGGTGGTTCAAGATAGACAAACAATATATGCATATAGCAAGATAACTCATAGATACTTCAAAGAGGGAGATCATGTGTATATCTGAGTGAAACCTGTTAGCGCTAGAAGTTAACTCAAGACTTCTATTGAGTAAATCCTATCACATCTTACCTCAAAATGTTCAATAAGGATTTAGAGATGCATAGATATTTCTTGGTTTGAAAGTATTTAATGGTATGATTTGTTAAGATCACTTTCCTATATGTTGCAAGTCAGGTAAATAAAACTAATGATTAGTAAATTAGAGCTTTGAATGGTACGATTAGGAGAAAGGAAAGACAAAACTGATAATTCCACCAATGAACAATCTTGTCCCTTAATGTATTTATGCAGCAAAAGAATAATCATTTATCCAAAAATCCATTCTAAATAAGATTTAAGGAGAAGAAACACCAATGTGGCAAAGATTCCTAAAAATCCTTTAAAGCAATATTTTCAACACATATGCATTTTCTATACAATCATATAACATCAATAGAGTGTTTAAGAGGAAATTATGAAAATGATAAAAAAATAATGAAAACATAACTAATCGGTTTCTTTATTTGCAAATGAAGTCTTTACATAGTCAAGATATACCAAAATAGTCTTTAAGATATAAAATAAAAAGGCAAAACAAGGATCCCCCCTATAGATATTTTTAGTTGCCTCCTACATATAAATTTTCATTACAGTTGAGAGGTTGACCAGGGTTGACACTCTTCTAAAATAGAAAATCATTAACCCTCACCAATGAGACAACAATAGACACCATCTTCATTAACATCCATATCCTCAAATATAGGGTCGAATTCAACTTCTCAAACAAAAGCTTGACAGGACTCATATAAAGAGGGTTCTAATAGACCAAAAAAAACATGTTTGGAATTTTCCATAGAAGGCCTGTGGATATGATAATCATTGGCCTCATTACGCTCTAAGTTCTGTATTAAGTGTCAAATGAAGGTCCATATTTGTCTGATATGTAAATTCAAGATGTCGTATGAAAGACTGGATTACACCTGATATGTAAATTTGAGCTATTGGATGAAGGACCAGATTACACCTACGAACTGGAACTTGGCCCTTGGGGTTCATTTCTATTTTGGAGCTTGCAAAATCACTCCATGTGGCAATGATAAATACTCTTGTTGATACCTGGAATTGAAACTTGGTGGTCGCCTTAGTGTTGTTGAGTGATCTGTGTGACTTGGCATATGATAGAGGCTTGGTAAAGCATGAACATTTCAATATGAATTTTATTAATGGAATGGTAGTTATAATATAAGACATATATGATACTTCTAGTGGAATCAACATAGAATGGAGGTGAAAGTGGAATGTTGAGGTGGATGGGTAGGTGAGATGAGAGAATGAGTGGGGTAGATAGATGAGTGGAATTTTATTTATTTTATTTAAAATATAAAATCAAAACTAACATAATGATTTTATATATATAAAAAAAAATCCACTAAATGAAATTTGGCATTGGAAACATGCATTTCAAATAAGTGTTAGAAGTATCACAATAAAATAGGCAAGCATATGGAGCCAAATAGAACAACTTTGGTGCTACTTTGGTGAATTTTTTTACCAGGGTATGGAACTTTCGATAGCTCCTTTAATGCCACAATTTGATCATGAAAATATTAGTGCTAACATTGGATCCATCGCGGATGGAGTTCTCCCTGTGAGACTCCAAGAACTCATCAGACTTGTGTCTTATCCATTGGTTTATGGATTCAATCACCAACTTCCAAACTTCTGCAATTTATTCAAATTCTAAAAGAACACTGCTAAAAACAAAGCTCACACTACAACTGAAATTCAAACTAAAGGTTTCATTCAAATTGAAAACCAAATGCTTGCATGTAAAGCTTATTTATATACATTCCTACTTCTAGCCAATTTTATTTTCTAATCAAATGATATGGAAAAGCCAATACATCCATTGAAGTAACTGAATAAAAAACTGAAGTCTACTTCCATCTTTAAGCATATATATAGTTGAGAAGACTAGAGAATACAAAAATAAATGAACAATATGCCCATTCTTACAACTGTGGAAATATGCCTTCATGAATTCATAAATATAAGAATGATGACCCCAATACAACTCCATATATATTTCTATGGGGTCATCAAAATAATAAAGGAATACCTCTTTTTTATTTTCGAAAGAAATGATTTGCAAGATGATGTCATTGCTAATCAAATATTGTTTGATATCTTCTGCATATCTTTGTTCAAATATGGTGAACACAGTCTTGCCAATCCCCATATATGTTTTCTCAACCATTGGTGTTGAGGATAGGATCAATTTCTCCTGCAATTCTTCAATATTCCATTCATACTGTTGTTTACTGGAATCTGAAATGAAAGATACAGGAAGAATAGGATTTGCCACAAATTTTGTCTTCTCTGCTTCAACATCTTCCGAAGAATGTGATTTAAAATTGTCATATGCTAGCTCATTACATTCATAAGATTTAGAGAAAAGGAAAGAAACATGTTCGTGGTCTTCAACATCACTATCTCCGTAATCATCAAACAAAGGAGGAGTTTTAAAAACTATATCATGAAAAACCTCTTTATCTTGAAAAATATCTGCAACCACTTCATGATCAAATTGATTTTTCACGAGACTATCACATGTTTCAATCTACTCTTGAATAGAAGGATTTGAAGTATTTTCTTCAAGAATTAAATCTTCTTTAGTTTCTCTTTCAACAAGATCTTCAAAGAGCTCTTCACACGAGGAACACTCTATTGTATGTTGAACATAAGACTTAAACCTTTCAAAACAATCTTCAAGAAGTGTGTTAGTAGAATAATACCTTTTACAATTCTTGTTGAATATTGCATGGAATTCCTTCAAAGAAAATATGTTGGCAACTGAAAGCAACGGGTACACATTTCGAGCATCACCAACTAATGAGTATACAAACATCTTCATGAGAGAATATTCATGATAGACATCCAGTTGATCTATGCACTGATGAAATTTGACGAGATGTTGTACAGGATTATCTTCCTCCTTTCCACTAAAAACAGGAATAAAGTATGTGCATTCTAAGAAAGAAAGAATAGAATTAGGAAATCTAGGAAGAATTGAAAAATTAATAGGTGCGAACCTCCTATCCAAGATAGCTTCCATTTCTACCACTGTCCCATATCAGTGAAGTCTCCAATAGGTTCTTTCCTCATGGAGTGGAGTTGCAAGGTAGAAAATTGTAGTCAAGTTAGTGGCCTCCTCCTATCTACCATCAAGAGTTGGATCTATTCTATGTCATTCTCCCAGAGAATATTTTCTTCGTGTATTTTCTCCCCGAAAACAGTGCCAAAAATGTTAGCGCTAGAAGTTTACTCAAGAATGATATTGACTCAAGCCTAGCACATATTACTTCAAAATGTTCAATAAGGATTTAGAGATGGATAGATCTTCCCTGGTTTGAACGGATTTAATGGTATGATCTATGAAGATCACTTTCCTATATGCAACAGGTCAAGAAAATAAAACTAATTATTAGTAACTTAGATATTTGAGTGGTGTGATTAGGAGAAAGGAAAGAAAAAACTAATAATTCCACCAATGAACAATATTGTTCCTTAATGTCTTATGCAACAGAAGAATAAACCTTTATCCAGAAATCCATTCTAAATAAGATTTAAGGAGAAGAAACACCAATGTGCAAAATATTTTTAAAAATCCTTTAAAGTAATCTTTTCAACACATATGCACCTGCCATACAATCATATAACATCAATAGAGTGTTTCAAACCAAATTATGAAGATGATAAACAAAGAATGAAAACATAACTAACCATTGGCTTTATTTGCAACTAAAGTCTTTACATAGTCAAGATAGACCATAAAAATCTTTAATATATAAAATAACAAGCCAAAATAGGGATCCCCCGCCCCTCTGGATCTTCTTAGTTTCCTCCTACATATAGAGTTTCATTACAGTTGAGAGGTTGAATAGGGTCAACAGTCTTCTAAAAAGGAAAATCGTTAACCCTCATCAATGAGATGACAACACACAACATCTTCATTAAAATCCATATCCTCGAATATAGGGGGGAATTAAACTTCTCAAATGAAATCTTGATAGGACTCAAAGAAAGAGGGTTCTAATAGAAAAAAAACCATGTTTGGTAATTTCCAGAGAAGGTTCGCGGATATGCTAGCCAATGGCCTCACTACACTCTAAGTTTTGTATTATGTTCCAGATGAAGGTCCAGATTCACCTAATATGTAAATATGTAAATTTGAGTTTTCGGATGAAGGAATAGATTACACCTGATATGTAAATCTGAGTTGTTGGATGAAGGACCATATTACAGCTAAGAAATGGCACTTGGGCCTCGATGTTGATTTTTTTTTTTTGAGTTTGTAAAATAACTCCATGTGGTGATGATAACTGATGATGTCGATACCTGGCATTGAAACTTGGTGGTCACCCCAGTGCTGTCGAGTGTTGTGTGTGACTCGACATATGGTAGAGGCTTGGTAACACACGACAATTTCAATATGACTTTTATTAATGGAATGGAAGTTATAAAAAAAGGTGGATATGATACTTCTAACAAAATCAACGTAGAATGGAGGTGAAAGTGGAATGTTGAGGTAGATGGGTAGGTGAAGTGAGAGAATCAGTGGGGTAGATAGATGAGTGGAATTTTATTTATTTTATTTAAAATATAAAATCAAAACTAACATAATGATTTTATATAAAAAATAAAATTCCACTAAATGAAACTTTGCATTGGAAACTGGCTTTTCAATGAAGTGACATGAGTAGCACAATAAAATAGGAAAACATATGGAGCCAAAAAGAACAGTTGTGGTGCTACTTTGGTTAATTTTGTTTTTGGGGTCTGGAACTTCCTATAGTGCCTTTAAGGCCACAATTTGATCATGAAAATTTTAGTGCTAAAAAAACCCAAGATAGGTTCCCTAAGAATGGGAATGTGTGCTAAATTAGCACTCTTCTACTATTGGCCATTCGAAAGTCTTGAAAGGATAGGACCAATGGCATATAGACTTTCTTTACGTCCTATTGTTAGAGCTCATAATTTGTTCAATGCATCTTTGTTAAGGAAATATGTACATGACTTTAATCATGTTATTGATTGGACTATGATATAGGTGTAACCAAAGGGAGAATTCCATCTTGAACCTCAATTCCCTTGACATGAGATAAATAATGCCTCGGAAGCAAGCCATCGTGCAGGTCAAGGTGGAATGGAAGCACTTTGGAGAAGATGAGGCTATATAGGAGTTGGAATATTCTATGAATTTGGAATACCCATTTTTATTTTCTATATAATGGTATATACATGGTTTTTAACTCCAAGGACAATCTCTCTTTAAGGGGGGGAATGTAAGACCCTGTTTTACCAAAGATTGTAATGATATTTAAGACTTCATATGATGTAATTATGAAGCACGTAATTGTGTTTTAATTAATGAAAATACCAAATTTTTTAGTGACAGGGAACAACCTTGAAAGTACTAGGCATGATACAAAAGTGGGAATTGGGGATTGATTGAGTGGTTGGGTAATGTGGAGATGATTTTCTTTTATGAATAAAATAGGAAGTTGGTTTAGCAAGACAAATTATTCTTTCAAATCATAAATTATTTCAAATCATAAACACACACCTACCATCATACCAAATTTTTATGGTGCCATGTGACTAGTAATGGAAGGTTAGAAAAGTGGTTCAAGTAGTTAATAATTGTTGACAATTTTTATCTCTTGATGAAGGAAAAAACAACTGATATGAAAAGACTAGGATAAGACACCATGGATTCCACCCTCAGGATGGGAACTGTAGGTTGTAGGTCACATCTATAGGAAGTTATGAGAATCCCAAAAAGATTAGACAAGGAAGATACCAAAGATGGAAAAACACCACCAAAAGAGATAACCAACAAGAGAAAAAATGTTGTATAGGAGGAGAAGGGAGCATGCACACATGTACAAATGCATAGCAGAATGAAAAGAAATAAAAGTGCACACATGATCTTGAGAAGAGAAACCATGAGAAATAATTGTTGACTAGAAGACTCGCAAAGTAACGATGCATCGAACAAAGGTGTTCGTGAGCATAAGTTGAAGAGAAGAGAGTTTCCTTGAAGAAAATAGGAAGCTCGTACAATTTAATATTGATCAACCTGAAACATAGAAGACCTAGATCCAGAATCGAGGAAAAGAGGATTATGAATTGGTTCTTACTAGACATAAACCAACACTGGTAAGGAAATGTCACCAAGGGATGGTTTAACAGAGAAGGGATTCCCTTGTGTAGAGAAAATCCAATTGACAAACCACCTAATAAACCTGTAGAGTTCCTAAGCTCAGTGGGAAGTGGGAAATTGATTTTTTTGAGAGGAGGAAAGAGAGTAACCTTCTTGGATCATCTCGAGCTTGAAAATTAGTTGAGTCATTCCCCTTGTAGTATCACGGCTTGGCACAGGGGTGGTTTATTGTAGGAAAAAACTCTACATTGTGGCCTAAGGTTGGGAGGAAAGGCGTCCTATCTCAGTCAGTTGGTTGTGGAAATTTTCCTATTCAAAAAAGCAGCTGACTTGACCTATTAATTTGTGCATGAATGTTGTATACATGTATATCTTTGATTTAAATGAGAAGTGTGAATGCTTATTATCAAGGAATTGAGCCCTTGAGTGATTGGAATATGTATGTTATGGTTTTTACTTGGTATGATAAGTTATGAAAAGGAACAAGTATGGATAGTCTATATCCCTAAGAGTCTTGTAGATTCGAGAGGAAAGCTTGCAAGATATGGAAAAAAACTTCATATACCTGGTGATGTGAGAATCTAGATGCCTAGGAAGATCCTTGTGAGAATTAGAGGGCATGATGTCCTAAGAGAAAAACATGTACTTAAGTGGAAAGATTGCAAGATATGAAATATATTATTTTCATGAAGTTTAAGGACCATTGATTTCCTTAAAGAGGTTCTTCGACCCTTGAAGCTTGGGTAAAACCATGAGGAAACACTTGAAATTGGTTAATTCCTTAAGTCAGACTATTTTCCATAGGAATGCCTTTGTTTGATTGAAATGGATTGCAGTTGTTCGTTTGACATAGTGGGAAGATATAAACAATTGGTCTGATGGTGCCACTTTTAGAGTGGCTAGATAAGGTTTTGTTTGAACCCCGAAGGAGAAATCCCTGAGTCGATTGAGACCATCAATCTATCAGAGAGAAACAAGAGAGAAATATAGACCATTGGATCTAGTGAGGAGACTATCGGAGGATGAGTTTTCAAGGAGGGTCCCATAGGAGAGATGAAATGAGAGTCGATGAAAGGAGCTCTGAGGATCGTAGATCTCTGGGAATGTTTCAGTGAGATCCCAATTGTTGGATCCTGTGAGAATTAATATGAGTAGAAGGATTTCAAAACCCTGACATGATAACTTTTTAACCCCAAATATCATGGCATCCGTTGAATTAGAGGAATGAGGAAGCATTCAATCTGTTGGAATGAGTGTGATAATAGTTATTTGTTCACAGTAGTCTCATAAATCATAAATAAATGCATCAATATGAGGGAATTTGAGGACAAAGGAGGACCATTGATTGGAGTATGGAAAAGATTAAATCGTAGTCGTTGTTTTTTAGGGTCCTAGTTGTTATCAAGTAGAATGGGCTCCGAGGTGAGAAGTAACTGTCGGGAAAGTAGAGGTTCTGGTGAAATCGTAGTCGTTAGAACCCCATATACAAGGATTGTTATATCTCGGTGGAGGATCCATCGGGAAATTTTTCATTGGAAGGGGGATCAATCTAGGTGATTGAACACTCCAACAGGACGAGTATGAATAACCATAGACTATAGTTTTGAGGGAGATGACACGATTAGGCTGTCCAACTGAAAGTATTCAGACATGCAATTACTTCATTATGCTAGGTGGGGAACTTCTCCAAGAATTAATAAGAGTTAACTTAGCTTAAATTGTGATAAGAGAAGTCCTAATTTAGTCAACTCATGAACTCGATGGTATACCAGAAGAAGGAAAATAAAAATTCGACACCCCACCAACCTAAGTGAGACTTAGGGGGTCAGGTGTGTTAAAAATTAGATACCTCCAACCCCTCTCAATTCTATTCCTTGTACCTCCAACTCATAATATGAATGAGACTCCTATTACAAATGGTGTGAATTCTAATTGAGACATCATACTGAGGAGTACCTTTGTCTGTTAAAGGGCATCTTGCCCATATCAATAGATTTTTGGTGCTAGAAAGAGGGTTGAAAGTTGTATGGGTAGTATGAATCTTTGATCTTTGTGTCACCAAAATTTTGATAATACCCACTATGAATCACAATCTCATGCCTTTCCTACTACAAGGGATAATCTTGAGTTTGAAGTTCCTTGCCAAGATGCATCCCCTACTCTCTATATCCCTCTTATCAGAAGGCCTAAACCTCCACCTAGAACTATACATTGTTCCCCATACTGTGATCAATAAATTTCAACGGATAACTTGTTGTCCTGCAAAACGGCCCATATCACCTTTATTACCCACACGATGAGCTACCTGTAACAATATAAATTAGTCCAATGTTCTTCTTGACTCCATCGAATACCTAGTTGAATTCACCCTACAAGAAATACCTCAACCCTTAGATCATATACCTCAAACCCCTTCTAGTTCTATTCCTTATGCCTCCAACTCTGAATCCAAATGAAACTCCTATTCCAAATGGTGTGAAGTATAATTGGAACATCATAGCGAGGAATACAACAATTTGTTAAGGGGAATATGGACAATATCAACATGACTTTAATACCATGTTTTATATTATTATTCATATTTTTTATATATTTAAAATTTTGTAATGTTTTTTTATTTTTATTTTGTAATCATATATCTATATGATTAAAAATCAAATTCCATTGTACAATTTTAGATATTTTCCCTTAAGCCCTCTCCTTTCATCGTCCTTTTTTTAATCATAGCATGAATTAGATTTGTTTTACTTTCACATATAAATGTTATAAATCCTTTCCGCAAAACTTCTCAATTCAATAATGTAATATGGCCAAAAACAATATAACGTTATATCAATTACTTTGTTTTTATCGATCAAATCCCACTTGTACTCTCTAGTTCCATAATACTAAGTTATCTCATGATGGTCAAAACATTCATGAACTTGCTCCCTTTGCTGTCCTTTCTCTTGTAGAAAATTTATTTTCATCTTCTTAGGATTGTAGAAAATATATTTTCATCTTCTTAGGAAAATAGGGTTCCTTTTCTCTCATTGATAAAATGGAAGAGATGTTTTTACGGGGGTTCCTTGTCTGTGCATCTATCTCTATCTCCCTATTTTTTAACTCCTTGTTGTCTGTGCAACTGTCGCTATCTGCCTAAATTTTTAAGATTTTCTCAACTCCATTTATCACATTTTCAAAAGTTGTCGGTTAAATCCTGGTGGACTCTCTTGCAATCTTTCTCTGCTCATCTTTCATGTGCTTGCGGCATAAATTTCTGAAATCTGACACCCTTAGAGAAGGAAAAGGACATCGATCCCACCTAGAACCACGTTAAGAAGTTTACTCTCGAGGCCACCCTACAGCAGGGCCGCCTGGTTCACGAGATCGCAATGTTCGTTGATGCCACCTTCGGTGACAATGAGATCGACCATGTTAGCATCCCATTAAAAAAAATCTTGAAGTCCTTCGGTGGCAATAAGAGCGCCACCACCTCCACGTAGTTCGCCAGCCATCAGGTCCAAAAACCCTCCAGAGAAGCGAAGGGGGTCTCAATCTCTCGGTAAAATTGGCTGAAAATCCCAAGGTCAAGCAACAACAACAACCATAGGCACTCGCAGGGTCATACGATGTGGCCAAAGTAGAGCCCGCGACAACATATCCAACAAGGTAACATGGGGTAGTCAATGCGGAGCCTGTGACCGGTTGCCCAACGTACCCACTTGTCGACTTGTCCTGGCATCTTCTTCCTTATCCGGCACTGTATCCACCTCAGTGTCCACCTCACTACCACGGTTACCCTTTGCCTCCCTACCAGGGCTACCCACCCGCTCGTTGATCGTGCAGCGCAATAGCCGACTAAGAAGAATAATAAATATGGTATGGGTTTGGGGACAGGCTTAATTAGCAGAGCTCTTGGTGGTCTATTTCTCGGAGATATTATCCGCGATGCAACTTACGATGGAGGGTTTGATGGTGGTGATTTTGGGAGCTACAATTTTGGTGGCGTATTTTATGTCATTACTTTCTAAAATCAGTCGTGGAAGAGCACTGAAATACCATATTCTATAAGTTCTTCCTTTTGGTAGGTTGTTCTCAAGAGGATATGTAGATGTGAAATATGTTAGCAATGTTAGGTGGTGGAAGAAAAACATAGCATAAAACAGAGCATAAATAAGCAAGATCAACCATGCATTATACCAAACACAACAATTCCACAATTGACACAATGATTTATGTGGAAACTCAATGAGGGAAAAAACCATGGAAAAGGATTATCCTTATTCTTATTATTCAAGACAGAATTAAAATATCCTTCATAGGCATACAATCATCCTCTACTTACACACACTTTGCTCTCTACACAACTTCTCTCACTCTCTTCACACATCGCACTAACACTTCTATGGGTATGCTCATATATATAACATCTATCAATCTACACAGACTCATCATGAATAGATCACATAGTTACATGAAAAGATTATAAATAGATTGTATGCATGTGCATTAACATAGTTGTATGCATGTGGATGTGACCGCATGAGGAAATTCGTTGGCATGTTTCCAACAATCTCCACCTTGAAAACAATTTCCCTGGTATATCATGCTCTTAATTAATGCATCCCATTTTTTGCAAGCCAAGAGAAGCCAAACACCATCATAGCTTCTCTAACAAAACTAGTTTCCTAAACATGTATGCATAATTCACTTTTGTATGGACCTTTTCCAAAGACACTCCACCTTCATCAACAACTTGTCTTACAAAATGGTACTTAACAGAAATATACTTCGTCTTACTCTGATAAGTTGGATTTCTAGCCAAATGAATAACATTTTGACCATCGCAATATACTTTCACCTTGTCATGCATCTTTCCAAACTCACCCAATAAACCCTGTAACCAAATTGCCTCCTTGCATGCATGTGAAGCAGCCATATACTCTGCCTCTGTAGTGGATAAAGAGACTACATTTTGAAGCATTGACATCTAACTAACAGGTCCTCCTGCAAGAGCAATGACATATCCTAAAGTGGATCTCCTTTTTTCCAAGTCACCTGCAAAATCTGAATCTACATAACCACAAACTGAATCTCTGGAACCATGATAGGTGATATAATAACTTCTTGTGCCTCTAAGATATCAAAGCACCCATTTCACTGCTTCCCAATGCGTTTCTCTTGGATTTTCTATGTATCGACTAATAACACCAACTGCATGTGAAATATCTTCTCTAGTACTCACCATCGCATACATCAAACTTCCCACCGCATAAGCATATGGTACGCGAAACATATAATCATTTTCTTCATCATTACAAGGACATAAACTTGAAGAAAGATTGAAATGGAAATCCAAAGGGATCTGTACAGGTTTCACATTATTCATACTGAATCTCATAAGTATTTTCTCCACTTACTTCTATTGTGATAACCACAGCTTACCATTTTTCCTATCTCAGTGTATCTACATGCCTAAGATTTGTTTTGTTGCTCCTAGATCTTTCATATCAAACACCCTAGCCAACTGATCCTTAAACCTGTTGATTTCGACCATGCTTTTGCTTTCCACAAGCATATCATCAACATATAACACCAAAATAATGAGCATGCCATTTACCAACTTTTTAAAGTAAACACAATGATCATATTCACTTCTTGTAAACTTTAGTCTCATCATGAAGGAATCAAACTTCTTGTACCATTGCCTGGGAGACTGTTTGATGCCATACAATGACTTCTTGAATTTGCAAACAAGCCTCTTATTTTGACGTGAAAACCCTTTCTAGTTGTTTGATATATATATCCTCATCTAAATCTCCATGTAGAAACGTTGTTTTAACATCTCGCTTCTCTAACTCAAGATCAGGTAAAGAAACTAGTTCTAACACAACACGAACTGAAACAAGCTTTAGAACTGGTGAAAAGATCTCATGAAAATCAATACCTTCCTTTTGAGAATACATTTTTTCTACTAATCTTGCTTTATACCTCTCAAAATTATCATCAAAACCCTTTTTTAGTTTGTAGACCCATTTGCAGCCAACAACCTTTTTGTCCTTTGGAAGTTCTACAAGGTCCCATGTGTTATTCCTCTCCAAGGCATCCATTTCTTCTTTCATATCTTGCTTCCATTTAGCATGTTCAGATACCTTAATTTCTTCCTGAAAACAATTATGTTCTCCATCAACAGAAACTAAAGCCACAGATGAAACATAATCAACATACCTTGTAGGAGGATTCCTAACCCGTGAAGATCTCCTTAGATATGATTGAAGCATCTCCTCAGTTTCCTGGATATTTTCCGCATCTTCATCTTCTTCTTCTAGAACTTCTTCATGATCCTCCCTTTCTTAAGATGGTTGAGTTTTCAACTGAATTTGTTGAACTTGTGGTACCTGTTTTGGTCTCACTTCAACATCTACGAGTTCTAATTTTAAGAGTGGGGATTCATCAAATACTACATTTCTGCTAATGATGAGTTTGTGGGAAGTAGGATCCCACAATATCTACCCCTTAACTCCATCGCCATAACCAACAAAGACATATTTCTTTGATATAGGATCTAACTTAAAACGTTGATCTTTAGAAATAAGAGCATAAACATCACAACCAAATATTCTCATATTTGAAAACTCACACGAACATTCATACATATTCTGGAATCTTACAGTTGATTGCAATTGATGGTGACCGATTTATCATGTTGTAAGAACTGCTTTTGCCCACAATTCTTGTTGCATCTTGGCATTACCGAGAATGCTCCTTTCTCTCTATAGAAGAGTCATATTCATGAGTTTAGCAACACCATTCTGCTAAGTAGTATAAATCGTGGTTTTCTGTCTTTCGATCCCAACTTCCTTGCAATAGTTCTCAAATTACACAGATGTGAACTCACCTCCATTATCTGTCCTTATACACATGATTGACCTGTTAGTGCTCTTTTCAACCAAATCCCAAATTGCTTAAAAGTATTAAATACATCATCTTTTCTTTTAAGTAAATAGACCCAAGCCTTCCTAGAGTAATCATCTATAAATGTCACAAAATATAACGATCCTCCAAGAGAAACTATAGGGGATGGTCCTCAAACATATGAATGAATGTAATCAAGGATATCTTTGCCCAGTACCTTATGCCCCCCTTTCTCGCTCATAGGACCCAAACGCTGATCCCATAAACGAATAAAGTCACTTGCATGTTCAGATGCTACCATTGCTTGATTTATTTTTTTCCTTCCTTCAAGCTGATAAAGATTCCCGATCCTCTTTTCCTTCATGACTACTAAGATGCCTTTGGACACCTTCAGTACTCCACCTTGAGTTGTACACTTATAACCAATAGAAAATAGAAATCCCAAAGATATCAAGCTATTCTTTAGTTTGGGAACATGCCTTACATATTTTAATGTTCTTATAGAACCATCAAGCATTTTAATACAGATGCTACAAAATCCAACAATTTTACAAGAAAATTCATTTCCCATAAAAGCAACATCATCATCAATAGATTGGTAAGTTGAGAACCAATTGCTATGAAGGCACATGTGATTGGACACACCACAATCGCACAACCAATTCTCATGTTGATGTGAAATATCACAAGTAGACAATACCTCATCAACCATACTTGAACTCGAACCCAAACTTGTTTCAGCTACATTAGCTTCCTTTGATTCTTTTGTGGAGTCCTCCTTGGATGCATTCTATCTTTTGCAACAATCCTTCTTGAGATGCCTAGATTTTGCACAGAACCTACATTTATGCTTACTCTTCTTGCCTCTTGACTTAGACCTTGATGCACCCCTCTTATTTTTTCCTCTTTCTGTAGATTGACCTCTAACCACCATTGCTTTTGGTGTTGAGGTTTCTTTATTGGAATTTTTCCTCATCTACTCAGACAACAAAGCTCCCACAACAATGGCATAATCAACGACATTTGTTGTGTTACACCACACAGTTGTGACCAGATGATCTCAAGACTCAGGAAACGAACACAATAGCGTAACTGCCTTGTCCTTATTTTCAAACTTTACTTCCATACTAGTTAATTGACGAACACAATAGTGTAGTCGCCTTGTCCTTATCTTCAAACTTTACTTCCATACTAGTTAATCTTCAAATTTTACTTCCATACTAGTTAATTGAAAAATCTGAGTACTGAAAACATTCAAGTGATGAACAATTTTTGTACCTTATTTCACCCACAAGTTGTACAGCTGCCTCTTCAAGAAGATTCTATTTGACAAGATATTTGTCATATACAGACTCTCCAGTTTGGTCCACAAACTTGATGTTGTCTTCTAGTTAGTGATGTTAAACAAGACCTCTTTTGCCACACACAAATGAATAGTACCGAGGGTTCTCTTCTGCCACACAAAAATGAGTAGTATTGAAGGTTCTTGCATCCTGATCCTTCAAGTCCTAGTGTGTCATGCTTGCTTGTTTCTTTGACTCTCCAGCCAAGACCTTTTGCAATCCTTGTTGCACAAGCAGATCTCACATTTTGAACTTCCATAAGGAAAAACTATTCTTACCCTGGAGTTTCTCCACCTCAAACTTAAAACTCTACAATTTCACCATCAGCACAGAACTCCAAAACCACTCTTAAATTCAATTGACGTTGCTTGTGGCCTGCAAGGCGTATGCTTTGGCCATAGCCACAGAGCTGTGGTTGCTCGTCTTTGAGAATTTGTAAAACATGAAATCCATTTTTTATATCTAAATTTTGGCTGTGGTTGCTCGTCTTTGAGAATTTGTAAAACATGAAATCCATTTTTGATCTCTAAATTTTGCAGGGTTTCTGTAAAATAGCGTAGCGTGCTATAAGATATATTGTATTTTTTCTTTGCCTTTTGTTCAAGGACTGAATAATATATTGAGTTGGAATAATATAAACCAATGCTTTCAACAAGTCGTTTTTAGGGTTGATAAAATTAATCTTTTAGACCATCTTTTGCTTCAGATTTCTTGATTTTCTTTAGACCTAATACTTCCTATTATATTATCTTATCTATGTACGGGGAAGCGGTTGTCTATGAAGAGCACTTTCCCTTCAAGTTTCCATCATTTTTTACAAGATGCTTCCAATTATACTGTGCATTGAAATCATGGATGAAACGCGTCTCTTGTGGTTTGAACCTTGGTGTTACCGAGTTGAGTTCCTGTTGATAGATTTTTTAGTTGGACGGGTTTTATTTTTTTTAATATAATCTCCTATTCTTTTTCCATTTTTATGTAACCTCCTTGAATAACTGAGTAATCAGAGGTCGGTTTTGTTCTCTAAAATTGATAGTGCTATTCTTGAACAGTAAATCTTCTGTACTGTGACTTCTTTTCTAATGTTTTAACATATTCTAGACAATGCCATTCGATTTTAATGTTTTAACATATTATAGACGATATCATATATTATAGACGAAACCCTATGGAGGATTTATGCAAATATGAATGTCCGGACCCTGCAAAGGTTTCTGGATAGGATTATGGATTTTACAGGCTAAATGATAAAGGATTGTGATTGCGGCCACTGTTCCACTGGAAATATTTGTGATAAGGGATTTCCTTGGGCGAGAGAAAGGAGTGGATCTTGTCCCTAGTGCTGAACTAAATATTTACGCCCAAGGCGTCCCCCAATTGAAAAGTTCGAGATTAATCTTGCTTTGAATTACAAATAGTGATCGTACGGACAGGATTGGTAGTTGTGAGAATATTCTTCGTCGTGTCCATTACATGGAGGCATCAGATTTTATGAATTATCTATCTTGCATGTATGGATCCATGCGTTTGTCATCAGATTTTTTGAATTATCTATCTTCTATATCAAATGGACTGATGGGATTTTTGGTATTGGAGGCCGAAAATGTGGAGGTCTCGATCTGGATGGCCTCATCTCTATCAAATGGACTGATGGGATTTTTGGTATTGGAGGCCGAAAAATGTGGAGGTCTCGATCTGGATGGCCTCATCTCTATCAAATGGACTGATGGGATAAAAAGGTGGAGGTCTTGAAGGAGGGGCACTGGAGAAACTGTGCAAGTGCAAAGAGGATATTCATTACGCTCCAAAGGAGTTCTACCTTTGCAAACGAGTATAGACAAACACTTGCATTTGCAAATAGGGAAATTAATTGGTTACACTGCCCTTACTATTCATATCTTATTTCTTAGACTAGAGCCGGGGAAGACCTTACACCCTGGTGATGGCCTCTCTCAAAATACAATAATGTTAGGTTAGTGTAGGAATATAATTAGTTATACATTTACTATTAGGTTTTTCCAAATATGTTTTTTTACAGGTAGGGTGGGCAAATTCAATTTAATTAAGTCGAAAGGCGTACATCTATTGACAATGGGCAGATTTAATAGGGGTTTAGTGTTTAATACATTTTCTATAGACATGATTAAATATACCTATTGACAATGGGCAGATTTAATAGGGGTTTAGTGTTTAATACATTTTCTATGGACATGATTAAATATGGCTGGCATATTCCTAGTAATCACACAAAATAAATGGCTGTGATTTCAATCATTAACTTCCTAGCTATTATAAAGACATTAGTTTATGTGTTTACTTTTTTACATTTACCTAATCATATTTAAAAATTACTTTGATAGCTAAGTGATTGCCACTTAAGTGATTAACAAAAATTAAAATATTAACACCAGATAAATGAAGCCAGCTATTTTGCTGTTGTGCTAGTATATGATCAACCTATTATGAGAATAAAACTGAATTTCTTTTCTTGTACTGCCATTAATTTAAAATTTGTGTAGTTTCACCACATATATTTTTAATCAATTAATTTTTTTGACAAATTTAAATCTGTGGTTGCTAAATAACTAATTTATAGTGGTTGCCAAGTGAATTTAAATCTATTAAAATGTTAAATTTTAAATCTCTAAATTCATATTTTTACATAGATTTAAGTTTGGAAGTGGCTGCTATGTAATATAGATTAATTTATAATAGGTATGTTTTAAATTTTAGATAATAAATTAAAATTTTATAATTTTAAATTTTAAGTTATAATTTTAAATTTTAAATTTTAAATTTTAAATTTTAAATTTTAAATAATAAATTAAAAATTTATAATCCAATGTTAAGTTTTTAACTTAATTTTTTTTACAGTTACCGGATGTTTATGGGCGATTCCCCCTGCCGGCAAATTCCGTTACAAGAAAGAGGAGGTTACCATGTGTTCATGGGTGCTTCCGTTTGCATGCAAAAGCTCTTACAAGAAAGAGGAGAGACGACAGACGCACGGCAGCCAATGTCGTTTCACTATCTAGGACGGATCATCGATTATCAAACAAAGAAGCACGAAAATGATATTAATGTTGATATATTTGAAAATAATTAAGCCCAAAGTTACACCAAAAGGAGTACACCTATTGATAATGGGCAGATTTAATAGGGATTTAGTGCTTAATAAGTTTTCTATGGACAAGATTAAATATGGCTGGAATATTTTTAGTAGTCACACAAAATAAATGGCTGTGATTTCAATCATTAACTTCTTAGCTATTATAAAGACATCCGNTGTGTTTACTTTTTTACATTTACCTAATCATATTTAAAAATTACTTTGATAGCTAACTGATTGCCACCTAAGAGATTAACAGAAATTAAAATATTCACACCAGAAAAATGAAGCCCAACCATTTATTTGTTAATCAATAATGAAATTTAATATATTATTTTAAGGATTCTTTTCATCTTATCAACCTTTCTACCTTGATCACCCACAATTATGTGGGTGTGCTAGTTATCGTATAGTCAGACTTAACATATACTAGCACAACCACATAACTTGTGGTTGATGAACTCCGATATGCCATAACAAGATGATGAACAAATTAACTATTTTTTTACTATAATAATGTATTACTTAAAAAAATCTTCTATTTAATTAAAAAAAACCTAATTGATACATGGATCTCCTAATTGATTAAAAAAATAACCTAATTTATAAATTGAAAGCCTCAAGGAGATTCATGAAGCAACCACTTACACTAAATTGAGGAGCTCCATAGAACTTGAATGATGGAAGCCACTTTAACTGTTCACAGAACTAATAAAAAGTTAGAACCGGCTTGATAGACACTTACTTTAACTAATAAAAAGTTAGAATCTATCAACGCTCATGCACCCAAACTTTTTTTATTCATTTGAAAACCATTGAAACGCCACCCAATGTACTCAGAAACAACATTCGATAGGCATGAACATATGTGATGCCTCCTCACAGAATAGTTGATGAGTCCTTAGAGAATAGCTTGCACATAGTCTTAGAAGTGAATCCCTGTAGAAGGAAAGAGAATAACCGTCCATTGTAAACTAATTGCTAATCCAAAATTGCCCATTAAAATCTTGTCTTAAATTTCTCTCAATAAATTTTGATCAAATTTAAAGAAATAATACAATAGTTGAGTTTCCTGTACACCTGAACTAGTATCTAATTAGTGACTGAATCTATACTCCTTCTGGGGATAACATGGGTATCTGGAAAGAACATATAAAAATCAATATTGTAAATGTCGTGTCGGGGTAAGTGTCTGCAAGGGTGGGGTAGAGATCATGTCGGCGACATCCGCAGAAAATGTCAGAATATGTCGGAATATGTCGGCAAGACCTCAAAAAAATACAAAAACAATCAGTTTTTTCAATTTTTTTAATTTTTTTAAACTTGTAAAGCAACAACAACATCAAATAAACACTTTTCTACATCAATATGAAAATACAACCAATAAATAAGATGCATAAGATGTCAAGTGGTCACATATCGTTACTAAACTGAAAATTTTGAAACATGTTGAAGTATTAAAAATAAAG